>PITA01011365.1:0-67130 GCA_004023965.1 Spilogale gracilis | reverse complement strand
TCTAATCTTTCTCCAAGAAGCTTTGATTTTACTAAGAAGTAAAAGACCATAGTCTGGGTTCTTTCTATCTGGTTTGACTATTGCTTCTGGACCTTTTTAGTTTAGTAGCCAGAAAATAAACTTGTATTATAATGTGGAAGAGAAAATAAGCATACCAAGAGTTCATATTCTAGTTGTAATTAAAATTAACAGTACTGAGTTTTTATCAACTTTTTCCTTTTATTTTGTATCTCTTTGTTGTTACTCAACCTCTTATTTCTTAAAGACAACATAATATTTGCTTTTGATTTATCATCTATATATCTCTGTACCTATCTAAATGTACATATCTATCTACATGTAAATCTTTTTTTAAAACTTTTTTAAATTTTTTTAAAGATTTTATTTATGTATTTGACAGAGAGACAGATCACAAATAGGCAGAGAGGCGGGCAGAGAAAGAGGGGGAAGCAGACTCCCTGCCAAGCAGAGAGCCCGATGTGGGACTAGATCCCGGGACTCTGAGATCATGACCTGAGCTGAAGACAGAGGCTTAACCCTCTGAGCCACCCAGGAGCCCTACGTGTAAATCTTAAAAGTAATAATACTGATATCATTTCTTTCTTTTTTTAAAAAGATTTTATTTATTTATTTGACAGAGAGAGAGATCACAAGTAGGCAGAGAGGCAGGCAGAGAGAGAGAGGAGGAAGCAGGCTCCATGCTGAGCAGAGAGCCCGAAGTGGGCCTCAATCCCAGGACCCTGAGATCATGACCTGGGCCAAAGGCAGAGGCTTTAACCCACTGAGCTACCCAAGTGCCCCTGATATTATTTCTATGAATATGGCTATCAAATACTATTTGATATTTCTTTTCAGTTCGTTTTATTTTTTGACATATCCCACTAAGGATTGTACCCTTATATTGCTGTCTTATGGTCATACAAAACAATTATTGTATGGTTAAGCCATCAAATTGATTTATGATTTAGTTTTGTTTTCTACTTGTAGGGTTTTTTAAATTAACTTATATTTAAATTTGTTACAATTATTTAGAACAACTAGAAGTCTCTAAAGTGTAATCTGTAAAACATGATACATTCAGAGGACTGTACCTTCAATTTGTTTCTACTTCCACTTGTAAAATATAAACATCTATTTTTTCTAAGATTTTATTTGTTTATTTGACAGAGAGAAACACAGGTAGAGAGGGAACACAAGCAGAGGGACTGAGAGAGGGAGAAGGAGGCTTCCTACAGAGCTCCATCCAGGGTCTCCAGGATCATGACCTGAGCCAAAAGCAGTCACTTAACCAGCTGAGCCACCCAGGCACCCCAATATAGACATCTATTAACATATGCATAGATGAATAGATTTACCCCCTTTTATATGTATATCTTAACCTTTACATGAATGAAAGGAATACAACAATCACATTGTTTTGTATCTTTAAAATATTTTTAAGGATTAATCTATAGTCATGTATAAAGATTTTCCTCATTGTTTTTAGAAATTGATAGTACTTCATTCCATGGATGTTCCATAGTTTCTTCAGCTAGTCCCCTGTAGATGAACATTTGGATTATTTCTAGTGCCTTTTTTTTGACAAATAGAACAGCAATAAATAGCCTTGTGTACATGCCATTTCAGTTCTCCTATCTTTGGAAAGATTCCTAAAGGAGATATTTCTGTTCAAAAGGACAAATCAATAGGCATTTTTTTCTAGATAGTACAAAATTCCTTTTACAGATGTTATATAGCTATGTATTTCTACCTGCGATATCTGAATGTGTATTTTCCTATACTAGTTTCATATCTAAAGTAGAAGATGAATCCTCCTACTGGACAAAATACATGTCAGACCACTTTTCCTGGAATAACACTAAGTAAGTCTATCACCTTTAGAGTTTCAATAGGCATAATTTTTGACAATAATAGTTATTTTTGAAAAGGGTTTATCTAATCATTTGGGCATCTTTCTTCTAGTAAACACTATCTGGGATCAGTGACAGTGCTTGAAGAAATATGGGTAGTTTACCAGTTTATTTGGTTTCAGGATACCCAAAAATTTAAGGAAATTTTGGGAATTGGTCGTACATGCTACTTGGTAGCCTTGACCCAGAATGAAGACCATATCAGCACTATTTTCTAAAGCGGCATATTTTAGGCTAACTCTTAGATACATCTATTTGAAGGGATAATCAGAGAATGGCCTTCTCCCAAAAGTGAGCATTTACAGGGTCTTGCAGAATTGTCATCCTTTTTAAATATTATCTTTGGGCTCTAGTGGTGCCGTCATCACCAGAAGGTACACATGTCGTGCCTTACTCATCTCTTTCATGACCTGTTCCCCTTGGAAGCAGCTCAGAACAACAAAGTTACTGGAGAGTAGTGTAGATGAGGGCAGTTAACCACCACAATGCACCTGTCAGATGTCCAGCTGGCTCACATATAACTGAACATAAGGCTGGTTGGCTCTCTGCTCAGAGAAACCAGTGTATCCGGAAGGATGTCATATTGACAATTATGGATATGCAAAATTGTTCACACATTCAAGGTTAAGAGCAATTTATTCTGAGCTTATTTCTTTATGCAATTTGTTTGATGACATATGGGGTCATTTTGGAGCCTAGTCTCTGGAGGCAAGAATTGCTGCTGCAACTCATTTGTTCTAAATTATGGTTGCCATTCAAATAGTTTTAAAAATTAATCATCCTTTTAGGTTTTGACTATAGTTTTAAATGATTACCTAGGGAAAATTTGGAAATAATGTAAATTAACACCTAAGTAATAAAAAATTAATGTATTGATCAGAGCCGAGTGTGACAGTGATGGATGATCTCTATTGAAAATAACAGTGTCTATTTGATAATGATATGTCATCACATAGTATAACAACATGACATTCAATAATTAAAATTGCCTTCCTATATCTCTTATAAGGAGATTATCAACAAAATAATGAGCTACTTTCTGGATTTCACATTAAAGATAAACTACCAACATGTACTTATGTCTTATAGTTCTGGTATAATCATTCTAAACAGTGTCCTTATTCTGTATATAATTTTTAAAGATTTTATTTATTTATTTGAGTAAATGAAAGAGAGACAGAGTGCACAGGATCAGGGACAGAAGGAGAGGGAGTGGGAGAAACAAACCCCCTTGCCACACAGGGACTCTAAGGCGTGACTTGATCCGAGGACCCTGGAATCATGAGCTGAGCCGAAGGCAGGTGCTTAACTGACTGAGCCACCCTGGTGCCCCTCTTCTGAATATTTATGATAAAGCTATGTCTTATTCATTTGAGGATCCCATAATCTGTTCCATTTGGGAGGGACTATCAGAATATAATTGTCATTTTTGTCAGAAACTTCTTGTATTTTCAGAGAAGATTTATTGAGTACATTAATCCTATTTTGAAAGAAAGACCAGATATTAATAGAAATATTTGGGTTCAATTTATGTTAATAGAGGTCATATTTATTCTATATCTATAAGGCAAATGCATTCTCCACCATTTCCCAGAAAACATAGGAAAAAATGTTGGTGGAATTATATTTTTAAATTATACCTAAGTTTTCCAAATCAGTTGTCAATGTGTAATATTATGTTCATAAAAACATTGTGGCATAAATAAGTTTGAATGAAATTTTAAAATGCTTTTTCATTTCCTTTTTGAGTATTTTATCATTATTAAAAGCGATTTTGTTCTTATCCTATGAACAACAATAAATGCATAATATTTAAAATGACTCATTCTTTTGTTTTGATTTATGGCTCCTATTATAAGATCTTAGACCAAAAGACTCCTTTAGCTTATTAGAGTTTTAATGAGCTTAATAGTTACTTTTATTGCTATTTCTACTTATCTGTGTATTTTCCAAAATTTTTTTACCACCACCTCTGTGTTGTAGTTAGGGTTTTTGTTCATTTGCCACTAGTTGTGAAGATGCAAATGCTATTGATTTCAAGTAAATACTTCATTAGTCACTAAATCTTGTGTAACACCTACTACTGGTAAACACTTAGAAAAATATGGGGAAATCCAAAATGAAGATGCTTTCAAATAACTTATAAAATACAAAAAGAATAGGCATTTTTATGAGTGCATATTGAGATATTTAAATAGTTCTATTTTATTCATCTTAGGCTGGTAGAACCATACTTAACTAAACTTATTGTAATTTTAGCTTGAAAATAAGACATTCAATTTAGATGAACTTATCTACTTGTTTCTGTTTGAACATCAACTGTTTCTCACTATCTAAAATTTGATTTTTTTCTTTTCCCTGATTGAATTCTGGTTGTCTTTCAAAAAATGCATTTTTCTAAAACAAAATTCTTAGTTAATGGTATTCTACTTGAATTTTCTTTTCTTTTTACCATTTGTCAACATTTGGGTACTTTTAATACAATCTTTCTAATTTTGTATTGCTTTTAAGAGTTTAAAATTTTTCTTTTACTAGTATATTTTGCATCTTGAACCCCATTGTATATATCTTTATTTTGCATTCCTCTCATGTCCTTAAGTAATTATAAATGAGTCAAAGACACTAATTAATTATAACCATTTAGAAAGTATTACTCATGATGTAAATGGCTTAAATTTATATGTATCTCAGGTAACATATTGAGAAGATATATATAAAACAAGGCATGTCAGGGTGTTCATACATTATTCTTTCTTCTTCGGACTATAAAAATAGATGTAAGACATTAATTTTAAAAAATAATTAATTATTGTGGTAAAATGAAAGATTGTCCTAAAGTCTTCACCCCTTCTTGAATTCACATACTTAACATTGACTTAACTGCAAGAGATTTTATCTCCCCACTCTGAATTTTTACTTTGGCCAGTGGCATGAGGCAAAAGTGGTAGATGTGCTGGTGTCAAATCTAGGCCTAAAAAGGCCTCATATGTTTCTGCTTTCTCTCTTGTGTCTTTCCTGTGGCTTGGAGAATAATATAACATGGCTAACTTATTGGTGCAATCTGGATCCACTTTCTGATGAATGAGCTCATGAGCTTGATGTTCCCAGCTCTAACATGTGATAACATATCACCCAGAAGCCACCAAACTAATGCAAAGCTTAGCTTTTAGCTCGAGGAGAAAACCCTGGAAGATTTCAAAACTTTCTGAGCCAATGGCCATCATATGGTATTGTACTGCTTTAGGTAGAATGCATGTGTCTCAGAACCAGGAAATGGGAGAAGCCCTCACTTGAAGAATTTCTGCTTCCTATTTTCACAGTGTTAGTCTCCAGCTGGACTAGAGGTCCAAGTTTCTGTGGAAGAATAATCTTATGAATACAATAAAGATTCCACTAAACAAAAGCTAAGATTGCCGCCTGATCACTTGTGTTCTTCATTCCAGTATACCAGCAGACAAAGAAAAGAACCACTATAATGTTGTGACTAATTAATTCTGACTATCATGAGATGGCAATTGTTACTACTTGTTGGAGGCAGAAAATTTGTCTAGAATTTTAAATAAATTTAAATTAGATTTATTCCAAAATCATTTATTATTTCCATGATCATAACTGTGGACTGGGAAGTTGCACCAAACCATGCCTAGGTAGCCTGGGTAAATATCTTTTGGGGAATATAGATTTGGGCTACCTTACATGTCTAACAATACAAATCAGCAAATAATCCAGTCAGGGGTGAGGAGCATCAAGAACATTTGGCAGAAGGGAAAAATGATGAATATTAATTATTTTCTCAGGATTAACCGCTTCAGCAGGGGGTATAGTTTGACTCTCTCTTGTAAATCCTTTCTTCAAATATTGACTGTTTACTACATTTAAGAAAGGCACATTTACAATGAGGCATCTGGATGGTTTGTTCCCTAAGTGTCTGCCTTCGGCTCAGGTCATGATCCCAGGGTCCTGGGACTGAGCCTCATGTCTGGTTCCCTGCTCTGCAGGGAGCCTGCTTCTCCCTCTCCCACTCCCCCTTGTTGTTTTCCCTCTCTCTGTCAAATAAATAAATAAAGTCTTAAGAAAAAAAAAGAAACATTTGCAAGTTGAAGTATTATATTCCTTCAAAAATGCTTAGATATCCTAATATTTACTGGAAAGATACAGAAACTAAATTGCACACCTAACTACATAATGCAGTGTGATAACAATAGAACTAGAATTAGGAATAAGTTTCTCTGATTTTCACTATACAGTCTGTGAGTTATATAATGTTTTCCTTCTTTGTCAATTCAACTATTAATTAAAAAGCTTGATGTTTGGGACACCTGGGTGGCTCAGTTGGTTAAGCAACTGCCTTCAGCTCAGGTCATGATCCCAGAGACCTGGAATCAAGCACTACATTGGGCTCCCTGCTCGGCAGGAAGCCTGCTTCTCCCTCTCTCACTCCCCCTGCTTGTGTTCCCTCTCTTGCTGTGTTTCTCTCTGTCAAATAAATAAATAAATTTTTTTTTTTTTTTTAAAAGCTTGATGTTTACCCAAACTCTTTCACTTTGAACTCTGGGACAGCATGTCTGATACCATGTGTATCAAGAAATCTTTCTAATCATATCAAAGCTATTCTGAACAAAGTTTTACTTGTGTCATGGAGAATGACATTATTTTTGTATTTAATAAAGATGCAAGTTGGGATATAGTTGGACTTTCATTCATGAGGGAGTAAAATAAATTTATTGAGGGACCCCTGGGTGTCAGTTAATTCCCTTCCTTCTTCTCAGGTCATGATCCCAGGGTCCTGGGATCTCATCCACATTGGGCTCCTTGCTCAGTGAGGAGTCTGCTTCTTCCTCTGCCTGCCACTCCCCCTGGTTGTATGTTCCCTCCCTCTCTCTGACAAATAAATAAAATATTTAAAAATAATAATAAATAAATAAACAGATACATAAATTCATTGAGGTATTCAAATTAGAATCTTGAACAGAGTCTCCAACAGGGAGAAAATAATGAAACTACACAATAACCATGCCTTACATTTACAAAGAACATTGTAAATTGGAAGATATTTCCACTTTGTATCTCAAGTTTCACAGTGACTCTTGAAAAGGGAATTATTGTTATTATCCTATATAGTAAGCAATTCAGACTCTGAACTGTGAAGTGGATTGTTTATTGTTAAATGCATTTAGTAAGTGCTAAAGTCAAAACTAATTAACTTATAATTAAAATAGAATACTTTTTTATAAAACAACATTATGTGTAAATAAACTATGAATTAGAAATAACCTTATGCTTTTGTATTTAACTCCCACCTCTCTACCCACTCTTTTCCTCAATTAGAAACTCCCTTGAAGAAGCTGAATCAAATAGCTTTTCATGGAAAAATAAACAAATTTGTTTGCTGTTAAATTAATACTTATCCACTTCCATTTATTTTGCAAACACTTCTTTACATGGGTGTAGATATAGAAAAGTAAGTATTATCCTGTATTGTCATAATTAGTTCCCCAAAACGGAGTGATAGGGGAATCCCATGCTAATTGATATCAGTGAAACATTTCTGGAAAAGAAAAAGAAACAAATTTCAATTAATATCAATCCTACTGTTTAAAAGTAATCAACCAATTATTTATCCTAATAATCCACACAATGTACTATTATTAATCTGGGGTGAGGTTAAACTTAAAATGGCCTAATCAGTTTGTAGATTCCTGAATGACTAATACAAAACTTCTAAATTTTGAAGTTAGCATTGCAGAAATAATCATGCTTTTAGAGTGTTAGAGTCAAAATATAGGCTAGGTAATAGATTATTTAAACTTCAGTATGCTAATTAAAATCCACAGGAGAAATTGTTCTCACTGATCAGTACCAAGAAACACTTGACTTCCCTTGATGACTTAAATGCTCTCACCTGATGAGCATCATGACTGAAATCTAGAGAGACAGGGACCTACAGTAGGAAACAAGATCTTAGCATTTCCTTGCCTATAAGCTAGGGACTACTATTTCAGCTAGTAAAAAGAATAAACTAGACATTTTTAGTGAACTCCTAAAATCTGAATATTACCCAGAGTGAGAATGTAAAGCCATTAAGGATTATAGATATGCTAAGTTTGGATCCTCTTCTGAGCTTTTTCTCCAACCACTCCTTAGGAGTACACATGGAAGATCAGGCAGAATTCCGGGAAATCCTGCCAATGGTGCTACCAGAGCGAGAGGAACAGTGCTAAAAGCCCAGGCTGACTCATTTCCTCTATGATGTTCTATGAGTCTATTCTTGGTATTTATTGTTTAATTTTTCTCCTTATTTTGGGCATAATTTTCCTACTTTTTGTCTTTTCTTTCCCCGTTTTTTTTTTTTTTTTTTTTTTTTTTTTTTTTTTTTTTTTTTTTTTTTTTTTTTTTTTTTTTTTTTTTTTTTTTTTTTTTTTTTTTTTTTTGGTTTGATGCAATGGCAGGCATTGAGGAATTTACTTTTTTGTATGCTGGACATTTTTGTACCTGCATAAATACTCTTGAGCTTTAGTTCTGAGACAAATTTAAGTTCTTGGTAAAAGTTTGATCCTTGAGGTTCCTGGGTGCTCAGTTAGTTAACTGTTTACTTTTGGCTCAGGTTATGATTCCAGGGTCCTGGAATCAAGCCCTGCCTTGGGCTTCCTTACTTCTCCCTTTGTGTGTGCACTCTCATTTCTCTCTCTCTCTCTCTTTCTAAGGACTAAATAAAATCTTTACCCCCCAAAAAAGTTTAATCCTTTTGTATCTTATTTTTAGGATTTGTTGAGCACATCTAGAATAGTGCTCAGTCATGGACTAATTATTCCCACAACTAAGGCAATATGCTCTGTGTTCTCTGAACATTGTTTCATGAATTCTAAGGTCTCCCAATTTAATAGTGGAACAAGACCCATTACCAGAGTGGTGTCAGTCACTGTCACCTCTAATCTTCTTGCGTGGTTCTTTCTTTGGTTGAAGGTTTATTCTCCATATTCATATGCAGCTGAATATTACAGAACCTCTGTGGATTCTTGTAGTTCTCCCTCTGTGGAGACCTCTCCTGTCATTCTTTGTTCCACAAACTCTGGCCTCCTTGTTCTCTACAGATTCTCTGCTCCATCTTCCATGGAGTTGGTAAGCCTTTTCCTTGGGTTGTCTTCCCTGTGCAGCAGACTTGAAAGTCTCTGAAAAGAATAAACTGAGCTAATTGTATGGTGCACCTCATTTGTTTCCCATCTCTCAGAGATCGATATCCTTTGTTGCCTGATTGTCAATGCCTTTGCAAGACATTGTTTCATTAGTTTGTTCATTTTCTGGTTGTTTCAGGTGGGAGAATCCACTTTGTTAATCCATCGTGGCCAGAAACAGATAACTTCATAATTATTATTATTCTCATGGAATGAGACAATCTTTAGAAAATGAACACATAAAATAGCATCATTTGAAAAGCTTTTAACTGAAAGGATAAAGAAATATTTACACATAAAAAGGGTTAACATCGTATATCTGAGATAATTCAGTTTGCTACCACAGGATACAAATTACAATTTGGAAGAATGAAAAAACAGTACCAAAACGTTTTATGCAAATCCTAGGCTCTTCTGAGGAAGTTTGACCAGATAGAAACCCATCTGTAGTCTATAGTCTCAGGACTTGTAATACATAATAGAAAGGGTTACAAACAATGCAGTGAGAAATTGTTATGTTTCAGTCTTTTATATCATTTACACACCTTTGATTTTCTTGTGACCTTCGAACGAAAGCTGGCTTATTTTTTCCCTAAATTGTTCCCTCCTAAGCAAAATAATATATCCCTAATTTTGGCTGATCAACATCTGGATTTGACTCCCTGGATTTCTGAAAGTTGGCATGTCAATAGTTTCCCAGAGCTACACATTATCTATGTATTAGAACAGCAGAGTAATTCCCTGGAAGTACAACCTGAATCTACCAATAGGTTGTCCCAATTGATAAACTTCCTTGCAGTTCTGGAATCCCTGTGCCTTATGTGATTTTTTCTGTGTTCTTGCATATGTTAAATTTAAATAAGCGGGTTTAATGTCAAGACTAGGCTCTCTAAGTTTGTCCCACTTACAGCAATCAATACTTCCATTTCTGACCATATTTTGAAATGACATATATTGATGACAATTGCTTTTTACAATGATTTTGCATACATACACTTATGTGCATGTGTTTGTGTGTTGTATGTGTGTATGTTTTGAGTCACAAATATTTAAATAAAATTATCAGTGTGTATTATTGTGAGAGAAATTGAATAATGCAACTACTGTCTACTAACTATTCAACCCTATCATATTAGTTTTGCCCATGATAAACAAAGCATCATTCAAATTTAGATATATAAACTTAAAATTTTATCTGTCTTCAAATTTTAGTCTATTGCCAACTATCACTTCAGTTAATCTCAGACCTCTGTAACTTCCATATCAATAGCCTTATTTAACATATCCAATTTTTTTACTCACATTATTCTATGGTGCCCTGTTTTAAAAGCATATTATACTCACTAGTCTATATCTTATTTCTTTTTAAGATTTCATTCATTTATTCATTTGAGAGGGAGTGAGCAAGCAGGAGGAGAGGGAGAGAGAATCTGAAGCAGACTCTACACTGAGCACAGAGCCGGAAACAGGGCTCAATCCTATAGTCACAGGATCAGAAGCTGAGTCAAAACTGAGTCAGATGTTTGATTATCTGAGCCAGGCAGGAACCCCAGTGTATATCTTCATTTCATATTCACATTCAAACACACATATGCAAACACACACACATACACAAGTACACACACAGAAAATTAAATTAAGGCAACATATTATAATTCAGCAAATTTTCTTGGCTAACCCAGATCCAACAACTAATCTTTGGCATCTGCACATAACCATTTTATGCTTCTTAAGATATTTTATTTAACAGAATGTACTTAGAGTACTTTCTTCCTATTCTGTAATTGCTATTCTATAGCCATCTCTCTATAACCATTATCTCTATATGTCAGTCTTTCCAAACAGACCTTAAGAAAGTTTGGTGAGACCTAGAAAGAACAACATATACATTTTTAAATATATTATATTCATTAATATTTGTCACTATTTTACATACATTATTAAGAAAAACCTAACATTTCTATGACATAAAGAGGTTTTTTTCATAATTTTACTATTGATTAAAATTAGATTCAAGAAGATTCTTTTTCAAATTTGAAATATGTGGCACAGGCAGGATTTTGTTCCAATTAAAACTGGTGCTATATATATCTTGATCCTTATCATGTCATCCAGGTCTTACTTATTACAGCACCTGCGTATATATTTATTGGTTGAATGAATGTCACCTCCATGTTTTCTCCACTACTGATTAATCCTTTTATCTTTGTGTTTACTTCTAGTCCCAATCAAGTGTTTAGTTATTTACTAAAAAGCACTTAAAATGTTTGGCATATATATGATGGGAACTAACAAATGTTTATCCTTGATAATTCATCTTAGGAAATACATGCTTACTATTTTCTTTTAATGAATGAAATAAATTCAAGCTTTGTGACTGCCAGGCTAAAGATAGACAATCATATGGAGTCTCAGGAAAAGTACCTGCTCAAGATAGGGAGGAAAAGGGGAATTTATTCTTTTGTAATCTGTAAGACATAGTAGAGTTACTAAGCACTTTCAATAAGTAGCACCCTTATAAACTATGCAACTGAGTTCTAAGAAATAGAGACTAATAGATAGAAAAGAAAAATATTCCATTACAATTTCCAAACAGTAGGTTGGAAAACTAAATTATGTATAAAACCAAAAATAATTTTGTATTCTGGAACTTTACTGAATTTATGTATCAGTTCTAGCAATTTTTGGTGGAGTGTTTGGGCTTTCTATTTAGAGTATCATATCATCTGCAAACAGTAAAATTTTGATTTCTTCCTTGTTGATTTGGGTGCCTTTTATTTTTTTATGTTTTCTGATTGCTATGACTAGGACTCATCGTAATGCAGCAGCAAAAAGAGAAATCAATCCCTTTTACAACTGTACCAAAAATTATAAGATACCTAGGAATAAACCTAACCAAGAGGTAAAAGCTGTCCTTTGAGAACTGTAAAACACTGAAGAAAGAAATCGAAGATGACACAAAGACATGGAAACACATTCCATGATCATGGAATAGAACAAGTATTGTTAAAATATCTATACTATCAGTTGTTAAGTGTCTGCCTTCAGCTCAGGTCATGATCCTGGAGTCCTGGTTATCAAGCCCTGCATCGAGCTCCCTGCTCAGCAGGAAGTCTGCTTCTCCTTCTCTCAACCCCCCTGCTTGTGTTGTCTCTCTAGCTGTGTTTCTCTCTGTCAAATAATAAAAAAAAATTAAAACAAAAAATCTTTACTACCCAAAGCAATCTACACACTTAATGCAATCCCTATCAAAATACCACCAGCATTTCTCACAGAGCCACAACAAACAATCCTAAAATTTGTGTGGAACAACAAAGACCCTGAATAGTCAAAGTAATCTTGAAAAGGAAAAGAAAAGTTGGAGGCATCACAATTTCAGGCTTCAAGTTATATTACAAAGCTGTCGTAACCAAGGCAGCATGGTATTGGCACAAAAATGACACATAGATCAATGGACCAGCATAGAAAACCTAGAAATGGATGCACAATTGTATGGTCAGTTAATCTTTAACAAAGCAGGAAAGAGTATCCATTGGAAAAGACAGTCTCTTCAACAAATGGTATTTAGAAAACTGGACAGCAATGTGCAAAAGAATGGAACTGGACCACCTTATTATACTATACACAAAAATAAATTCAAAATGGATGAAAGAACTAAAGGTGAAATAAGAAACAATTAAAATCCTAGAGAGGAACACATGCAGTAACCTCTTTGACATTGGTTGTAACAACTTCTGATGAGATACATCTTCTGAGGCAAGGGAAACAAGAACAAAAATAAGCTATTGGGACCTCATCAAAATAAAAAGCTTCCACACAGTGAATGAAACAATCAGCAAAATAAAGTCAACCTATGGAATGGGAGAAGATATATGTAAATGATATTTCTGATAGAGAGTTAGTATCCAAAATATATTTAAAAACTTATAAAAGTCAACACCTAAAAGACCAAATAATCCAACTAAAAAATGGACAGAAGACATGAATAAACACTTTTTTTTTCCCAAGAAGACATGCAGTTGTCCAAGAGACACATGAAAAAATGCTCAATATCACTCATCATCACAGAAATACAAATCAAAGCTACAATGAGCTATCCCCTCATATCAGTCAGAATGGCTAAAATTAATAACACAGGAAACACCAGGTATTGGAGAGGATGTGGAGAAAGCAAAACACTTTTACCTTGTTGGTGGGAATGCAAACTGTTGCAGCCACTCTGGAAAACAGTATGGAGCTTCCTCAGAAAGTTAAAAATATGGGCACCTGCATTGCTCAGTTTGTTAAGAATCTGCCTTGGCTCAGATCACGATCACAGGGTCCTGGAATCAAGCCCCACATCAGACTCCCTGCTCTGCGGAAAGCTTGCCTCTCCCTCTATCACTCCCCCTGCTTGTGTTCTGGATCTCTTGTTTTCTTTCTGTCAAATAAATAAAGACAGTCTTTGAAAAAAAAAAAAAGGAGAACAGTTGTGATGAGCACCAGGTGTTATATGTAAATTTAATTTATGTAAATTAGAATGTACTGATTCAACACTAATAATACACTCTATGTTAACTAACTGGAATTTAAATAAAAACTTAGGAACAAATTAAAAAATTAAAGAACAAATTCTCAGATAAAAAAATAAACCAATAATAATATTCTTAATATCATATATCATAATTAATGGTTATCAACCAAGTCACAATAGCATAGAGTAGACCTACCTCTGAAGGAACAATAGAAAGTGGATTATTTCTGTTGACTTGCTCACTATCAAGATAAAGAAGGACAGAGGTTAGCAAAGATGCTAGTTGATTATTTCCAAATTTACCAATCTTATAAATTATTCCCTCTCCCATGGGCAGAGTGAATAAAGAGAGATGTGCAAGGAATTAAAGTATTTTAGAATCTTTCTCATAGAATAAATCATCACACAGAAAAGAATCTTTCTCTAATCCTTTATAAATTTAGTTAATAGTTATGATCACTGGCTGAAAGGAAAACATGGAAACAAGTTCATTCTGGATTTAAGAGTGGTGATTATTAAGCATATTATACTGAAGCAAAAAATATTTTTCCAAATATTCTACTACTCATCAGGAATTTTAGAAAATAGGACTATTTTGATATTGTTAAATGTGTTTCCACAATAATGTCAAATAGTCAAACTTGCTGCAAAGTAGGGAAACTATTTTCAATGCATCTGTGAAGCTATTTCAGACAATTTGATTTTTTTTTAGGTAGTAAGTTCTGAAAACAGAAACCGTTGAAAGCTATCTGACCTGAATTTATTCCACAAAATTTTAGTCCCATCTGAAAGTGTGCCTGTGATTTATTCTCTGTCACTGCTGTATCTACACTAATGCACCATTATGCATAGCTGATGTTTCAGAAGTGTAACCATCACTCTTCCTGAAGCCAGAACTTTTATGATTACGTCAGACATTGTCTGGCATAATCTATTTAGCTAGTTGATTTTACCTCCACAGTTTCTGATGAATCTGGAATAATTACTTAAATATTTACTCTTCTATGTTTAAAATTTGCTAGAACAAAGAGATTATGCATGCAGAGTGTGCAGGGGGGTTGAAGATAACAAATGATACATTGAGCACAGCCTAATGTGGCTTTACTGGAGTAAAAACAGTGGCAATAAATCACCTGCCAATGTTGATAATAAAATACTGCATTGGCCTCCATCAGCCACAAGAGAAAGGTTAAATGTTATTTCTCACAATAATCCTGTGGTCTTCACAGCTGACACCTCCAATATTAAATCCCATCATTATTTTCTATAGAAAACATTTGATCTAATTCCTAATGGAACATTTTTATAAATAACTACTTTTCAAGTATCTAATATCCTTGAAATATCGTCATTCATTTTATGGTTATTTTGCCCTATAAAATTATCTCTTTAGTATAAAACTACTTTTATGTAATCAGTAGCTTTGGGAGGTTGAAATTCATTCTGGTCAACTATAAGGGACATTTTAGTGATTGGATTCGTATGAGCTCAATGTTGGTATAGGCTGCAAATTGAAATATTATCCCTGAATAAGCTCAATGATTTATGTACCAGTTTATTTATTAAATCAAATCTCAATTTTGTTCATATTGCATTCCAAATTACATTTATATCAAACACCAACCTCATCTCTTGACCTATCTATACAACAATTATTTCCCTAATATGCTTTCTGTAAATAATTGTTACAGAGTGGGGTTTGAAGGGTATGTTAGTCTCAAAGGAAGGCATGAAATGTATTTAAGGAGATGCACACATGAGGCTTACCTTTATTAAGTTATTGCTATATATACACATAAGCTTATATTTGTGAAGATATTGACATATACACACATAATCTTAGGTTTATGAAGATATTGAAAATGTACACAAAACTAAATGATGACAGATACTTCCAAACATGGTCACAAATGAAATCCAACTATGTGTGATCTCACCTCCACCTGTACCACCTCCACTACCTATTGCAACATTGCCCACTACTATTTCTAATGTCAAATTGGAAACCTGGTTACACTTACAAAATAATTTTTCAGCTCTAATGGCCATATGGTATCCTTCCTGAGCTTCCCCTGTTCAAGGGACCATTTTAAACATCTTATCGGTGAACAGGAGAAGACAAAGGTTATTAAAATAGTTGTATCTCCTGACATTCCACAAACGACAAATCTTCAAGGTGTCATTGCAGTCTTGGGTAATGTGCAGAAGTAGGGAGAATGCCTTCCTGCACAACTTGTCACAGAGATTTAAGTGAGCACCTAAGCAGCATGTCATGGAACCATACCCAAACTTGTGCCCCTTCACCACAACCAACGGTGATTTTTGGACAATTCAACTCAAGTTCTTGCTTTGGAAATAAAACCATTTCATCAATAAAACCATCTTCTATTTAAACAAGCTTTCAGATCTTTACATGTAGTTTTTTTCTGAACTCAGACAACGTAACTTGAGTATAGTCTGCTTTGCACTACAGGACTGTGAACAGCTTGAGAGCAAATGCTGTTATCTTTATTTCTCAAAGCTGTACCCCATAACACTTCTTGGTATAGCATAGGTTATATCTCCACAGTTGTTCCTGGCAACGGTCTTTGCTTCTATTTGTTTCCTACTGAAAATGGGAAAGATTGAATCCATCTTAATACTTATTCTATCCCCAGCACAGTTCTGGCATTGAATATTTTTTTCAAAAAAATGAATGCATGATTAAATTAAGGACAATTGAATGATTTTTCCAAGGTGGTTCATTTCATATATATATATATATATATATATATATATATATGAAAATATAATTCAACATTCTATATTATATAAAACTAAAAATAATGTATGTATTTGTTATACTTAAAATTATGATTTTTCAAGTTTTTCTTTGACCATCAAGTTTTTAAGTATATAAGATCAATGATCCGTTTTTAGGGAAAAAGTAACTATGTACCACTTAGTGGCTTAAAAATATAGTAACAGAATATTTCTCAAGGGCATAGAAACTAGAATTCATTTCTAAAAAGATTGTCACCCTTTTTTTGGTCTTTGCAGCAATCCCTATTAGAACCAAATATGGACAAATGGAAATGATAATTCTCTGTATTATTATATATATAATTCTCTATTTTTTTGCATTTCCATTCAGTTTTCTTATAGTTGAAGCCTACAACCAATCAGGGAATGTATATCTTTCTCTTAATATCCCTATTATATATGTTCCTCTATTAAAATCTTCTTTTCTATAAATCATATATTTGGATAATTTGGGAAGGTGAGCTGCATACACTACTATTACAATAGAATTCTGAATTCTGTGTGTAATTTTGGTCATGTTTCAAAAGGAGAAAGACTATAGATCAGTTCAGCTTCTTAAAGGCGATTGGACCCCCAAAAATTAAAGTCCAAACTATGTTCCTTATATTCAGAATATACCATCCTCAGAGTATCTTAAACCAAAAGTTTTTAGGGATGCCTGGGTAGTTCAGTAGGTTAAGTGGTCAACTTAGCTCAGGTCATGATCTCGAGGGTCTTGAGGTGGAGCCTGGCATTGGTTCAATGCTGGATGTATGTTGCTCTCTTCGCAACACTGGTGCAGGGGAAGGATAACTGGACCAGCCTGTTATCCTCCGGTGGCTGAGCGAGATGGTAAGTGTCCACCGCCCGGCCACCCCATTGAAACCGGGAAACAAACCACACCGAGCCGGGAGTTGAGTCAGCCCTGAAGGCACAGCAATCTCAGCTTTATTGTATCAGAGACACAGTTATATAGAGAGGAAAGGAGGGAGTAAAAGAAGTAGGAGGGGCCAATAGGAGCTCATTAGTGGCTATCACTAAGGCCTTAGGCAGATTTCAGCCCGCACTGCTGGGTGGGGCTAAGTTTGCCAGTCTGCGGGCTAAGAGCCCAGCGCGGGAAGATTCAGCTAGGTCAGTTCACAGAACTATTCCTGAGAAGCCCAAGAGGCCACCCCAGCCGACTTCCACTAATGGCCGCAAACTAGCGGGCGCCAGGAGGTCCCAACAGATGTGAGGCCTGCTTAGGATTTTCTCTCTTTCTTCTTCTGTCCCTCTCCAGCTTCTACGTGTACAAACTCTCTTTCTCTCTCCTCTCTCTTAAAACAAAAACAAAAACAAAAACAAAAACACCAAAGCCGTTTTAAATCTAATGCTCCTACTCTAAAACATTTTCTTTCAAATTACTTAGCATGATTCTTGAGTTTGTCCATAACCAGAAATTTATCTAGCCAGACATAATCCTAATATAAAAATATCATCTTTAAATGTGCTTCCATATGTTGTACAGTGTGAAAAGCCAAGTTCTAAAGTTCTATAGGTAAATAATTTTTTTATTTATAAATATTCACAATACATTAGTTTATTCAGACACAATGATGTATATTAAATTACATCTTTGTCTTTGCCTTCATTATTTCTTGGTCTTATTAGCATTCCTAATTCCAAGCCCCATATTGTTTTTGTTTTGTTTTGTTTTGTTTTAAAAGATTTTATTTATTTATTTGACAGAGAGAGATCACAAGTAGGCAGAGAAGCAGGTAGAGAGAGAGGAGGAAGCAGGCTCCCTGATGAGCAGAGACCCCAATGCAGGCCTTGATCCCAGGACCCTGAGATCATGACCTGAGCCAAAAGCAGAGGCTTTAACCCACTGAGCCACGCAGGCATCCCGCATATTGTTTTGACTCATAAAGTATGTATATTGACTTGAACCCCTTTAATTGCCTTAATTATTCAAAGTCAAAGTAAGTCTCTTCTCATTAGTGATGCACATCAATCTGGTTTTATCTTTCTATAAATTCCAGATATGTGGTGTTGTGTCTTTTGTGGGGGAGAGATAAAGGCATATTTATTTTATATCTGATAAGATTTTTATAGAGAGACTAGAATCAACGGAATAACATCAACAGAATTCTAGAACAAAAATTTCCAGAAAAGTATAAAACAGGGATTTCCAGATTAGAAAAGCCCTACTCATAAAATATTATACAAAAGTAAAAGAGCCAGCGTTACACATATCCTTTTAAAATTTAATTAAGTAATGTTCAACATTTTTCATTAAAAAAAGAAGTATCTTAATAATAAAATAGTCAAAGGTTACCTGGGTGGTTCAGTCATTAAGCAACTGTCTTCAGCTCAGCTCATGATCCCAAGGTCCTAGGATCGAGCCCTACATTGGGTTCCCTGCTCAGTGGGAAGCCTGCTATCCCTCTCTGTCAACTAAATGAATAAAATCCTTAAAAAAATAAATAAATAAACAATTAAAAAATCAAAATAGTCAAAATGGAAAGAAAAATACCTTCTGAGGGAAAAATGTAGATCATCTATAAATTAATAGAAATTGGCTATGTTCCAGATAGGTTAACATTAATAATAATTGTAATTATTATTTTAATTTAAAAATATATTTAATAGTAAAGAAAAAACAAATTAAAGCAAATCTTTGAAAAGTCAAGGGGAAAACTATTTCGAAACCAAAATTATATTTCCAGGTACATCATATACACTGTGAGGGTAAAATAAAGACATTTTTAATTATAGAAAGACTCACAAATTTATTTTCCAAAAACCTTTACTGAAAACAACATCAGAGCAGCAGCAAAAGAAGCAAAAAGATGTATTTCTTAACTGTTGTTTAACAGATGATGCATTTAACATATTATTTTAAATACTGTGTGGCTGAACTATCTCTATAGACTTTTTCTTCATTTTTACTAAAATCCTGGTAACTGTGGCTTTTATTTTAAATTAATAGAGAATAACATTATTTATATGTTCTAGAAAAACTAAACATAGAAAACAGGGCACTAAATAATATTATTGCACAGAATGGTAATGTACCATTTTATACACAAAATTATATATTTTTTCACAAGCTATTATATTTATAGAAAACTTCTATAAACAGAGCTACTTCATTTTTAACATAGCCATCACAATGTATACAAACATCGGTGCATACATGCAGGTATAAACATACTTTTTTTGTGAGAACAGTTAAGGTCTACTTTCTTGATTTAATTATATAATATGACTTTATCAACTATAGTCACCATGCTCTACATTAGATTCTCAGACTTTGGGGCGCCTCGGTGGCTCAGCTGGTCAAGCGACTGCCTTCGGCTCAGGTCATGATCCCGGAGATCCGGGATGGAACCCCACATCCAGCTCCCTGCTCGGCGGGAAGCCTTCTTCTCCCTCTCTCACTCCCCTTGCTTGTGTTCCCTCTCTGGCTGTATTTCTCTCTGTCAAATAAATAAATAAAAAATCTTAAAAAAAAATATTCTCAGACTTTATTCATCTTGTGACTGCTTGTTTGTACTCTTTGGTAATATTTCCCTGCCTCCTCCAGCCCCCATAACCTGGCAACCATCTTTCTACTCTCTCTTTCTGTGAGTTTGACTTTTTTTTTCTAGTTTTATGTATAAATGATACCATGTGGTATTAGTCCTTCTCTCTCTGGGTTATTTAACTTGGCATAATGCTCTCAAGGTCCATTTATGTTGTAAATGGCAGGATTTCCATGTTTCTCATGATTGAATAACACACAAACACACACACACACACTTGCATATTATTTATTTATTTATTTATTTGAGCGAGAGCACAAAGTGAGGGGGAGGGGCAGTAGAGGGCACAGGAGAAGGAGGGGGAAAGCCTCTCAAGCAGACCCCACACTGAGTACGGAATCCTACTCCAGTTCCATCTCCTGACCCTGAGACCATGTCCTGAGCCGAAACAAGAGCTGATCACTTAACTTCCTGAGCCATCCAAGCACCCCTATATATAATCACAGTTTCTTTGTCCATTCACTCATCCATTAACAGATAAATTGTTTCTATATCTTGGTTATTGTGATTAATTCTTCAATTAACATGGAATTACAGATATATCTTCAATATTTTTTCTTTCTTAAACTTATTTAAATTCTAGTGAGTTAACATACAGTATAATATTCGTTTCAGGTATACATATAGTGATTCAACAGTTGCCATATGACATCCGATGCTCATCACAGTAAGCGTGCTCCTTAATGCCCATCACCTATTTAACCCATCCCCCTACCCCACCTCCTCTCCACTTCTCCTCTCCTAACCCTCAGTTTGTTCTCTATAGTTAAGTGTCTCTTTCTTTTATTTTGTTTCTTCAATTCCACTGAGTGGAATCCTATGGTATTTGGTTTTTTCTAATTGTCTTACTTCTCTCTCGCTCCATCCATGTCATTGCAAATGGCAAAATTTCATTTTTTTATGCTTAATATTCCATTGTGTATTTCCATTTTATTTGGGTATATATCCAGAATGGGATGCTGCTGGATTGTATGGAAATTCTTTTAATTTTTTGAGGAACTTCCATACTGTTTTCCATAATTTGCACCAATTTACATTTCCACTAAGAGTACATTAGAGTTCCCTTTTTTACATCCTTGCCAACACTTGGTATCTTTGTTTTTGTTGTTGTTGTTGTTGTTGTTGTTGTTGTTTTTAATGATAACCATTCTAACAGGTGTGAAGTGATATATCTTGTGGTTTTGATTTGCATTCCCTTGATAATTAGTGATGTTGAACACCTTTTTAAGTACCTGCTGGGCATTGTGTGTCTTCTTCGGAAAAATGTCTATTCAGTTCCTCTGCCCAATTTTTAATCAGATTATGTTTTTTGTTTGTTTGTTTTTGTTTTTATTTACTATTGAGTCATATAAGTTCTTTATATATTTTGGATATTAACCCTTTATCAAATACATGATTTGCAAATATGTTCTTCCATTCATAAGGTTGACTTTTCATTTTGTTCATGTTTCCCCTTGCTGTTCAGAAGTTTGTTATTTGGTGTAGTCTCTCTTGTTTATTTTTGCTTTTGCAACCTTTGCTTTTAGTGTCAAATCCAAAAAGTCATTGCTAAGACTCACGTCAAAGAGCTTTCCACCTATATTTTCTTTCAGGTGTTTTATAGTTTTAGGTCTTAAGTTTAAGTCTTTATTTTGAGTTAATTTTTGTGTATAGGGTAAGGTATGTGTCCAGTTTCATTCTTCTCCATGTGGCTGTCCAGTTCTCTAAATACTGTTTATTGAGAAGCTACCCTTTCCTTTTTGTATATTTTTGACACTTGTGTCATAAGTTAATTGACCATACATGTATGAGATTATTCCTGGAGACTCAATTCTGTTTCATTGATCTAGATGTCTGTTTTTACACCAATGTGTTTTGGTTACTATAACTTTGTATTATAATTTGAAATCAGAACATGTGATGACTCTAGCTTTGTTCCTCTCAAGATTGCTTTGGCTATTTGGGGTGTTTTGTGGTTCCACACAAATTTTAGAATTGTTTTTCTATTTCTGTGAAAAATTGACATTTGGAATTTTGATTAGAGTTTTCACTGAATCTGTAGATTGCTTTGATTAGTATGGATATTTCGACAGTGTTAGTTCTTCCAGTCCATGACCATAGAATATCTTACATTTATTTGTGTTTTCTCCAATTTGCTTAATCAATGTCATTAGATTTCAGTGTATAGATCTTTCTATTCCTTCATTAAATTTATTTATAAATATTTTATTTTTAAGAGAATTTTATTTGAAGTTGTTTTCTTAATATCTACTTTTGAAAGTTCCATGTTAGTGTATAAAAATATAACTGATTTTTATATATTGATTTTGTGTATTGCAAATTTAATGAATCCATTCTCTGGTTCTAACATTTTTTTGGTGGAATCTTTAGAAAATTTTATATACAGTATCACATCATCTGCAAAGAGAGACATTTTACTTCTTCCTTTCCAGTTGAATTCTTTATTTATTTTTCTTGCCTCATCTCTCTGGTAAGCACTGCCAGTACTATGTTGAACAAAACTGGCAAGAGTGGGTATCTTTGTCTTGTTCTTTATCTTAGAGAAAAAGCTTTCAGCTTTTCACCATTGAATAGAATGCTAGCTATGGGCATGTTGTATACTGCATTTATTATATTGAGTTATGTTCCCTCTATATCCAGTCAGTTGAGATCATTAAAGGATGCTGTTTTGTCAAATACTTTTTCTGTATCTATTGATATAATCATATGATTCTTTTTTTTAAGATTTTATTTGAGGGGAAGAATCAAGATGGCAGAGAAGTAGGAGACCTAAATTTCATCTGGTCCCAGGAATTCAACTAGAGAGTTATCAAACCATTCTGAACACCTACAAACTCAACAGGAAATCAAAAGATTAGCATTAATTCTATGAAGAGAAAAGTTACCATAGATTGGAAGAACAAATATTGTGAAAATGCCTATGCCCCCTAGAGCAATCTACACATTTAATGCAATCCCTATCAAAATACCATGAACTTTTCCAAATAAATGGAAAAAAATATCTTATAATTTGTATGGAACCAGAGAAGACCCTGAATATCCAGAGAAATGTTGAAAAAGAAAACCAGTGCTTATTACATCACAATTCTGGACTTTAAGCTCTACTATAAGCTGTAATCATCAAGACAGCATGATATTGTCACAAAAACAGACACATAAATCAATGGAACAGAATAGAGAACCCAGAAATGGACCCTAAACTCTATGGTCAACTCATCTTTGACAAAGCAGGAAAGAATGACCAATGGGAAAGCAACAAACAAACAAACAAAACAGTCTCTTCAACAAATGGTGTTGGGAAAATTGGACATCTACATGGAGAAGAATGAAATTGGACCATTTCTTTATACCACATACAAAAATAGACTCAATAGGGATGAAAAACCTATATGTGAGAGGAATTCATCAAAATCTTTGAGAACACAGACAGCAATCTCTTTGACCTCAGCTGCAGTAACTTCTTCCTTTGAACATCGCCAAAGGCAAGGGAAACAAGGGCAAAAATGAACTACTGACACTTCATCAAGATAAAAAATTTTGCACACCAAAAAAAAAAAAAAAAAGTCAACAAAACCAAAAGACAACTGACAGAATGGGAGAAGATATTTGAAAATTATATATCAGACAAAGGGATAGTATACAAAATCCACAAAGAACTTATCAAATTCAACACCCAAAGAACAAATAACCCAATCATGAAATGAGCAGAAGACATGAACAGACATGTCTGCAAAGACATCCAAATGGTCAATAGATACATAAAGAAGTGGTCAACATCTCTCAGCATCAGGGAAATACAAATCAAGACCTCAATGAGACACCACCTCACACCAGTCAGAATGGCTAAAATTAACAAGTCAGGAAATGACAAGTGTTGGTGAGAATGTGCTGTTGGTGGGAATGCAAGCTCGTGTTGCCCCTCTGGAAAACAGTATTTAAGAAAGTTGAAAATAAAGCCAACATACAACATAGCAATTGCACTACTGGGCATTTATCCCAAAGACATAAATGTAGGTATCTAAAGGGCCACGTGCACCACAATGTTTATAACAACAATGTCCACAATAGCCAAACTATGGAAAGGGCCTAGATGTCCATCAATAAATAGATAAAGAAGAGTTGGTATACACACAACGGAATATTATGCAGCCATCAAAAATGAAATCTTGCCATTTGCAATGACATGGACAAAATATATTATGTTAAATGAAATAAGTTTATCAGAGAAAGACAATTATCATACGATCTCACTGATATGAGGAATTTGAGAAACAATACAGAGGATCATAGGGGAAGAGAGTGAAAAATGAAACAAGATGAAACCAGAGAGGGAGACAAACCATAAGAGACTCTTAATCTCAGGAGACAAACTGAGGGTTGCTGGAGTGGAGGGAGGTAGGAGGGATTTAGTGGCTAGCTGATGAACATTGGGGAGGGTGTGTGCTATGGTGAGTGCTTGTGAATTGTGTAAGACTGATGAATCACAGACTTGTACCCTTGAAACAAATAATACATTATATGTTAATAAAAAATTTTTAAAAATGTTAGTTATTTATCAGAGAGTGCAAATTCAGGAGGGATGGTTGGCAGAAGGAGAAGCAGACTCCCTGCCAAGTAAGAAGCCTGATGCAGGACTTGATCCCAGAACCCCAGGATCATGACCTGAGCCAAAGGCAGGCACTCAACCCACTGAGCCATCCAGCTGTCCCTAATCACATGATTCTTATCCTTCATTTTTTTAATGTGGTAAATCATACCAATTGATTTGTGGTTGTTGAAACAACCTTAAGTCCCTGGAATAAATCCTGCTTGATCATGGTGTATAATCCTTTTAATGTACTATTGAATTCAGTTTGCTATTAATTTGTTGACAATTTTTGTAACTATATTTATCATGGATCTTGGCCAGTAATTTTTTTTTCTTACAGTGTTCTCGTCTAGTTTTGATATCAGTGTAATGCTGGTATTGTAAAATGAATTTGGAAGTATTTTCTTTCTTCATTTTCTCAGAAGAGTTTGAGAAGGGTTGGCATTCAGTCTGTTTTAATGATTGGTAGACTTTCTGGTTCTGAGTTTTCCTGTGCTAGGAGGCTTTTGATTACTGATCAGTCTCTTTGCTTGTTATTTTTCTGTTAACATTTCTTTTTCTTCTTGATTCAGTCTTGTAGGTTGTATGTTTCTAGGAATGTATTAATTTCTTCTAGGTTGTTCAATTTGTTATTGTATAATTGTTCATAGTCCTTTCCTATAATCCCTTGTATTTCTGTGGTTATACCATTTCATTTAGATATACATAGCACTTGAATTCATGAATGTAGCAGCACATTCAACCGATTGGCTATTTATTAACATTGAAACTGCTTCCCAATTTTTCTGCAATTATGAAAATTATTTAATAAAAAATCAGTGAACATTTACTATTGCATACTTGACATGTATTTTTACTGGAAGTCAAATTTTTGGATTACATGGTATGTACATTTTACTTTGAATGATTATTACCTAACTTCCCTCTAAATGTGTTAATATTTACCTTCCCTAAATAGTTTATTTTTCCCCTTTGCTTTTACCAATAGTGAGACAGTGAATTTGGATAGAACATATTTTTATTTCAAGTATACATAGAAAATGAGAAAATGACACAATATAAAGTATACATATATATTATACACACACATATACATACACACACACATATACACATACACAGTTATGAGCCAATCTAAGAATCATATAAGCCATTAAAATGTCCACAAAACATTTTCCATTAAGCACCTGCTAAAATAGAACTTAAGTCTTCATACTTTTAAGACACCAAATTTATTCCATTTATAGTTTGAAATTTCAACTGAAAAATCACTGACCATTTATTTGACATGGATTAGGTTTCATGTACCTTTACATTTTAAGATGTTTGCAAATGCTTTATTTTCTTACCTTGTGCCAACTGACAAAAAAACACCTGGAGTCTAATCATGAGGAAAACATCAGACAAATTTCAGCAGAGATATATTCTACAAAGTACTTGACCAGCATTCCTCAAAATTCAAGGCATCAAAAACAAGGGAAGTCTGAGAAACTGTTACAATCTAGAAGAGCCTAAGGAGAGATGACAATGAAAAGTAATGTGGGGGTGCCTGGGTGACTCAGTTGGTTAAGCATCTGCCTTCAGCTCAGGTCATGATCTCAGGGTCCTGGGATTGAGTCCTGCACCAGGCTCTCTGCTCAGCAAGGAGTCTGCTTCTCTCTCTCCCTCTGCTGCTATCTCTCTTGCCATCAAATAAATAAACAAATAAATAGATAAATAAAATCTTTTAAAAATTAAAAAAAAAAGATACTAAGGAAAAAGAAAAGTAATGTGAGATCTTGCATGGGATCTTAGAACAGAAAAAGGATATTAATGCAAAGCAAGGATATCTGAACGAATATGAACTTTACTTAATATTAATAGGTCAATATTGGTTTACTAGTTGTAACAAGTGTTTTATATTATTACAATATATAACAATAGGGAAAACTGAATGTGAGCCATTCATGAGCCCTCTGCACCACCTTTGCTACTTAAATAAATAATCTATATTGTGTTTTGTTTTATTCTCTGTAAACCTAAAATTCTTCTAAATAAAACGTTTATTTAAATAAGAAAAAAAATAGGGAAGTCTGAAACTGTTTCCAATGCACTTTGTGAGGCTAGTCCTACTTCTATGCCACCTGAGTTCTCTCAAAACCTTCTGAAGCCTCCAAGCTTGAAGGGTACATGGTGGGGCTACTCTGAAGAATGCAGCACTGTGCCTTTCACTCCAACTCTGTGCATTATTTTGTAACATGCATTCAAAAGAAGCTGTGCTTTTGCCCCAAATCTTCCCCCCAAAAGACTTTTTAAAATGTCTTTTCGGGTTGTGGACCTTGCAGATGGAAAATGATGCAAAGTGAATCAAAAGGGAAAGGGAAGATTGTCCTCCATGCTCAGAAAACTATGGCAGAAATCTGCCTTTCTGTACTGTATTTATAATTACAGATTTAAAATGAACTAAGGTTTATATAACATAAAAAATTCAAGATTAAGTCTTAAGAAATAATATAATGGCAATCATCTCTGCATCTTAATGTGTTAACGATACATACTTTTGATTTACAGTTAAATCCATGGCATTTGCAGTGTGTTTACATTAAGAGAATTACAGACTTTTCATTAAATGGTTTGTCTTTTGAGAAACTGTGCAGTAATCTCGGGCAGAAGACTTGTTTCTGAACATGACTTAGGAATTCATAAAAGACCACAAATCAAATGACAGCATCAACTGATGGTTGATCAACATCAACCAGAAAACCATCAACAATGGTTTTCTTTGCTATCTACTTTTAAATGCCACACTTTACTTAGCAAAAACAATAATACTTTTTTAAATGGTGGGAAAAGTTCAAATATTTTAGTATAACTTCACTTATTTTCAGCCATCATATTTATTTATTCTGAAACATGTGTTTTTTTCTCTATGTAAAAAGAAAACACTCTGGCACGTAAATTTTCTTCTCAAATTTGTTTCATATTTTAAAAATACAGCAGAGCTTCAAGTAGAAAAGACAGTACAGCCAATTATTTAATAGAATGGAAATTTATTTTGAGATTTCTATGCACATTTCCTCTTTTAAGTTATAGATAATGTTATTATACTAGTAATAGCATGCATATGCGTATATTTACATCCAGATATTTATAAATAACCATGTGATAGTTAATTTTATGTAGCACCTTGGGTGGGTAATCTAGTACCTAAATATTTGCCTAATCATTACTCTGGGTATTTCTGTGAGATTGTTTTTTGATGAGATTAACATTTAAATTTGGTGGACTGAGTTAAGAAGATTGTTTTCCTACTGTGGGTGGGCCTCATCCAATTATGTGAAGCCCTAAATAGAAGAAAGAGGCTGACCCTACTCAAAAAAGAAAAGTCTTCTACTTGACTGCCTTTAAACTATGACAATAGCTTTTTCCTGCCTTTCCAATGAAACTAAAATTTTAGCTCTTCCTGATTCTTGAGCCTGCCAGACTTGGAACTGTAACTACACCATTGGTTTTTTTTTTTGTTTTTTTGTTTTTTTTTTCCCCATTTGGTCAGTTAACTGTAGATCTTGGGACTTGTCAGCCTGTAAAATGTGAGCCAATTTTTTATTATTACTATTATTATTATTATTATTATTATAAATTATCTTTATATCTGTCTACAGAGAGAGACCAAGACAGAAGAAGACTGAGCCAGAGAGAAATCAGAACCAATAGGATGTACAAATATAGGTTTACTTTCTCTGGAAAATCCTAAACAACGCACTGCATTGATAATACAACTAATCAGTATAAGCAATTATTTAAGGAGCCATAGGGGTACTTAAAGACTTTTTGGCTCAGAAAGGAGGCATGGAAATGTTATTTGATCTCTGCTTTCAGGTAATCTTCATGAAGCCTGGAAGTTGAAGATTTCCGCTGAGGCTGATTATGGCGGAGCAAAAAAATAAAATTAAATTAAATTAAAATAAAAGAAAATGCGGTGACTTGAATCTTAAAAGTTTAATGTAAGAGTTTATATCACAATTCTAAAAGCATGCTTGCAAGTCGTTTTACTTCTAGAAAGTTCCAATCATACGTTTCTCATCAATGATTTTACACAATGGAAAACTAAGGATCCATTTGACATCAATTTTGGACAAACTTTGGAAGAAATAGAAAAAGAATTTATAAAGATAAATTAATTTTGGTCAATTGTTATATTCATTGTAAGGAGAGATCTCAAGTGTGTCTAAAATAGTATAGTTTTCCATAGAATAAGTTGATGTGGGTTTTTTTTCCTAGAAATTCACATCAACAATATTTTATAATGCCAAGCCCAGGGAGAACCACAGCAGCAAATGAAGCATCCCAAAGGGATTTCAACAAGACCTCGTATGGAATATTTAGCTGTTGGAACTGTCAAAGCCTGGTTGCAGTGGCAAGGAGCAGGCTAGAGTTTTGACCTTCAGGAGAAGTACCAGGTACACAAGGGAACAGTAACTATCTAGTTCATCATATTCTGAGGGGGCAAAAGAATAAGCAATGAAAGTGAACTATGGAGTGCAAGGAAGTGGGGAGAGCTTGAATTATGCTTGGCAGAAATGGCCTTTCCTCCAACTTTAACATGGGGTGCTGGAGACAGTAGGTCAACTTCTCTAGCTTGTTGGTGAGTTGTACTTACTTGGTTTTTGTTTTTGTTTTTGTTTTTGTTTTTGTTTTTGTTTTTGTTTTTGTTTTTGTTTTTCCCCTGGACTTTCTGTGACCCAGTCAGGTTCCTATTACATAGAAATGCGAGGAAGAGTTTTTTTTTCTTTTTCTTTTTCTTTTTTTTTTCCTTTTTTTTTCTTGAATTATGTCATGAAGCAGTGTTCTGAATGAATGAACTGAACTTCTAATGAGCCTACCTATACATTTTTTTATTCATCATATTTTATGTAGGAAACTCAAATGGATTATGATATTGAGTTAAATGATTTTCCAAAGTTAGGAGATAGTGTAAACTCACTTCAAGTATATATAAGGGGAGAGTTGTGGTTTTGACCAAGTGTTTCTTTCAAGTCCTAGCAGTCACCCATGTGCTCTCTGGTTCACTTTACTTCTTACCTATTACTTATGGCCTTGCTACTTGCCATGGGTGTGTTGACAACTGTTTTTATTTCTTTTTCATTTTTTAAATATTTTATTTATTTATTTGACAGAGAGAAACACAGCTAGAGAGGGAACACAAGCAGAGGGACTGAGAGAGGGAGAAGCAGGCTTCCCGCCGAGCAGGAAGCCCAATGTGGGGCTCGATTCCGGGTCTCCAAGATCATGACCTGAGCTGAAGGCAGTCGCTTAACCAACTGAGCCACCCAGGCGCCCCTGACATCTGTTTTTAAATCAAGGATCCTGTAATTATGAGATAGTAACTGAATCTTCATAAATTGATTCTTCTGGAAGGTTTTGCTTTCTAACATAATTATGCTTTTAGTTTGGTCAAGGTATCTTTATCATATATCAATTCTTTGGAATTCTGCCACTATAAGAGATATCTTTTAAAGCTTTATTTCCCCCAGAAAGAGTCACTCTGCTTGGATTCTTAAGTGAAAAAAAGTTTTTTATGATGTAGAAATAAGATTGTCATGCTTCTATGCAATCTCATTTAATTTTCTCTCTTCCACTTACCTCACTAATTCAGAATTTGCCTATTTAAATATTTTCTGCCTGTTGTCACATAAACTCTGCCTAAATGTCCTCCAAAATGTGGCTTCATGGTGTAATTGGGGTGAGAGGAAAATTGTTGTCATCAACATCAACAGCAACAAAAACATTTAGGAAATGGCATATGTTTGTGGTTGTTGTTTTATATTTATCCTCCAGCATCTTCTGTTCATAAATAAAGTAACATTTTAATATCAAAACATGTAGGATATAACTTCAGAATTTTTTTAAAGAATAAATTTAAATTATGTAATTCTTATGTACCTTCCCTTAATTATCTGTGACTTAATAAAAAACATGTCATTGATTTTCAAGATTATACTGGGAATCATTGGCTTAAAGAAGAACACTGACATTCAGAATCTTGACATTCTCACAGACTTTGAAAAAAGAGCATACATTTGTGTTGTTCCTAGCAGTTCCTGTGCACCCCAAGATGAATCTTCTAAATTTAGAGAGAAATGGCTCAGTTGACTTTCATAGAACCAACTGCCAAACCTCTTCGGTAATAAATGATATATGATATCATATACACATAATGTAGTTTTAGATTGTCATCTATACTTTGTTCAAGAATGGAAATATAGGGTTTCTAGGAAGATATTTTTATAATTATTATATTTTAGAATTAGGATATACTTAAACATTTATTTTTTAAATTAGATTTTTAAAATGAAATTACACCTTGTATTGCCTTCAATTTTTGTGTGTGTGATTTTATAGTTACAATTTGGATAGCTGATGTTCACTTAATAATATCTCATACTCTCTGAAACTGATGCTTTAAATGATTTATTAGCAAGATTCTATTGTCTCTAATCCAATTGAATTTTGTACAACTTGTTCATTCCATACATTTCAGTTGAGTACATTGTGCAAATTAGGTTAGTCTGAAAAATTATTGTTTCAAACAGTATGCCACAAAAGGAAGCAGTCTCCATAAATATCTTATCGAGACATACATTCTCAACAACTAAAGGAACTTCTTAAAGTTTAGCAAATGAAGTTCTTAGTTTAGTACTATTTGTAAATTAAGTAATAAACTGCAATAAATTTCAATAACTTGCAATTTACAGTGAATTGAATTGCAAACCTTAACTTTGTATTAAGAGGAGTTTTAATTGTTTTCAAGTTAGATAGTGGTACTAGAAGTATTGTAAGACAATGATATCTATGCATATGATTATAATAATATAAACTTCCTCTGAGCGCCAGATAACTCCTTATGTAAAATAATGAGCAATCACAGCTTATGAATATCACTTGTTATATATTGTTATTAGAATGTCTGCAACTAAAATGGAACATGCGAAATATTACTAACCTTAAAAAGTATTGAGTTAGAGCAATATATATTCTGTTTAGTCTGATTTTTTTAAAAAGATTTATTTATTTATTTTAGGGGGGTAGTGGTAGAAGGAAAGGAAGAAAGAGAATATCAAGCTGACTCCCTGCTGGCCACAGAGCCTGATATGGGCTTAATCTCACAACCCTGAGATCATGACCAGAGCCAAAATTAAGAGTTAGATGCCTAACCAACTGAGCCACACAGGTGCCCCTGAAATTCTTTTAATTGGTATATACACTTCTGTCTGAAATAATATAGTTATCATGTTAATGCCCATTGTTGACATAGGGCATTGTGATGTGCCTCCCAGATTCCTCGAGCTTCCAAGAGATTTGATTGCTGAAGACTCAAAACTGAGCTCATCTCCAGAAATCCCCTCCCCTCGATATTATACTCATGTTCTGGGAACATCCATCTTCTAATGACTGATCAATTTGTTCAAAGCCCCAGGCCCCTTACCTCAAGTCATGATATATTTAAAGAATTATCCCAATTTTGATTTCTCTGTGGGAAAGCCCAAGACCCTTGTTGTAACCACATCTTAGTTCAGCTGCCTTCTTTGTTCTTACTACTTCTTTTACTCCCTTATGAAATTGGTAAACAATATTGATAATATTATGTTAATTCAACTAATGATAAACAAGGCATTGTTAATATAAGGAGACCTTGGTAGGACACATATAGTAGAGTGTGGGAAATAAATCCTGTGATGTGGGCATCTGGGTGACTCAGTAGTAATGAGTCTGCCTTTGGCTCGGGTCATGATCTCAGGGTCCTGGGATTGAGCCCCACATCGGGCTCCCTGCTTGGCAAGGAAGCCTGTTTCTCTCTCTCCCATGACCCCTGCTTATGTTCCCTCTCTCTCTGTGTCTCTCTCTGTCAAATGAATAAATAAAATCTTTAAAAAATAAATAAAAAACTAAGTCCTATGATGTTTCAAGGATTGGGAACATCAATGAATTTTTTAGAGGTCCAGTTGTCTGTGGTGCCCTGGTACATCCCCTTAAGCATGAAAACTAATTATGACTATTTAAATTTAGTACCATAAAGAAGTAAGCATGATTCTTAGTATATCTCTTTGGTTCTGAAGCAAAATATCCACACTTTAGATTACTTTTCTTCCCCATTTACTGATTAATATAAAAAAATTCCATCTTCTAGTGAGGCCCAGATAAGAAACATCTCTGCAATAGATTCAGGCTGCAATGCCAGTTGTTTTATTGCTTAGGCCATCTAAACTAGGAGACACTGAAGAATTAGAGATATTTGTGATTGAAGAGCATACATATTCAACAGAGAATTATGCACTATTCACAAAATAGATGCTCATATGCTACTCAGCCATGAGAGAAATACTCACCATAGAACATCAAGTGACCATGCAGACAAACTAGCCTTTATAAGTTGGGTTCTTTGAGACCCACCAAATTATGTGGTATCATTTATCCAACAATTATCTATTCCAAGACAGAAGGAGTATACTTGGAATTAGGCAGGGCCAGGGTTAGGGTTATACGTAAATTGCATGAATGACTGAGACTTCAAGTTTGCCACTGTTGCACTGGCATCTGTCCTCAGCTCCCTGCTCTAGCTACATGGGAGTCCATCACAGGCATCTAATGTTGAAGGTAAAAAGCCAAGGAAAATATCACAGTGTGTGAGCTTGTGGGTATGAAATGAAAATGGACTAATTTTATAGTATAAACAGGCCCTTAGTAAGTCCCTTGAACTCCAGAGCATGAGCAATATATCATACAATATTTCAGCAGCAAATCAATGAACTTTTTAGGCTTCCAGTGGTCTGGAATTTTCTGGTATGTACCCTCAAACCTAAAAACACATTAAGATATCTCATATTTTCCATCATAAAGTAAGCACCATGCCTAGTGACCCCTTTGGTTCTGAAGAGGTGACACTGAATGACAAGGAGAAATTCTTGGTAATGGTAAGGAGAAATGCCAGGGGACTGAGAGGGGAGGAGGGCGTTGGTGCTTTCGAATGAGGAGACCAAATTCAAAGGGTGGTGTGGGGATTTCCTGAAAACACTGTTTTCAGGGTCTTTATTTATAGTACAGTGTTACATATAAGATCAAAGAGTTTCAATTTAGATCACAAAATTTCCTGTAAGCTATGATTCATCAATCTTGTGTGACAATAGTGCCCATGGAGACCCCAACTATTACACAGAATGTTTTGTTTAAAGTTTAATCTAAGGAACGACCAAATAGAGACAAATCATACTTTCTGCCTCCCCCTTAAATGCAGGGAGGTGAACAAGCGATTGGGTGGTTATGAGATTTTTATTGTTTAAACTAAGTTAGTTACAATGCAGCTACCATACTACTGTGATTGTTTTTTTCATTACCTCAATAATCATCATGTTTTAAAAGGGTAGGGTGAAATCTGAGGCTTGATGTGAGCAAGCTAAAAGTAGGAGCAGAGAAAAGTTTGATATAATTGTAAGTAAAAGGAAAAAAGTGTTTTTCAGAACTAGCCCGGTGGAAAGGGAGAACAAAGAAAGCAAAGCTGCATGGCGTCAATGACCACGACTCTGCCTCACTCCCTCACTTTGAGGGAGGGTCATGGGTTCCGTGCCTTGCAGAGGGAACCCATATCAATGACCGTGATTTTGGTCCATGGCAGAGAAATTCTTTGAATGGGCAGAACTTAAGGTGTTGCACCTGGTCCTTCACATTGCACAGTAAGAAAAGTATCCTTAGAGGAAGGCCTGGGTGGCTCAGTCAGTCAAGCATCTACCTTCAGCTCAGGTCATGATTCCAGGGTCCTGGGACCAAACCTCACATTGATCCCCACATCAAGGAAGATCAGAGGAATCCACTTATCCCTCTCCCTCTGTCCCTCTGCACCCCACCAACCCCCACTCATGCTTTCTCTCTCACTCTTAAATAAAAAAAAAAAGAAATGTATCTTTAGAAAAGAATATATATGAACTCGCTGGCAGTGGAGAATTACTTGATTTATTTATTAGGGGCCTGGAAGTGGAAAAATTAGAAAATCAAGGACAGGGAATCCTAGGGAAAGGTAGGTGGATAACTGAGGGGATAAGGCACAAAGTGCAAAGATCTTTATGTCACATTATAATACTGTATATTCAATGTTCTGCAGGGAGATAGAACCAATTATATATATATGTGTGTGTGTGTGTGTGTGTGTGTGTGTGTGTGTGTGTACACACATATGCTAACAGATATTTAAAGGAATTGGCTCAGAATTATGGAGGCTGGCACTTCAGGAGCAAAGGTCATCTACTGGCAGAATTCCCTCATGCTCGAGGTAGGTCAGCCTTTGTTTTAATCAGACCTTCAAGTGATTGTATGGTGCCCATCCACATTATAGAGGAGAATCTGCTTTACTCAAAGTTTATTGATTTAATCTTAATCTTATTCAAAAACACCCTTACTGAAACATCCAGATGATACCTGGCCACAAATCTGGGCACTGTCACCTACCAAACTGACACATAAAATCACTTATCACAAATATCTACCAGAGGTACCCACCATGAAAGATGTTCTAAACAATCAACTAGAAAGAGTATTTCAGCCGGTGGGTGAATGTTCAGCCTAGTTCAGCAGCTCTATCAGAGCTGCATGAATAGCTTGGGATTGTGGTCTCCAAAACTGACCTAGACTAGTTACTGCTATTGCTACTTGTTCATCTTGTCACTAAAGCCTTGATACAGTACCATACTTTATATATATATATATATATATATATTTTAGTACCATACTTTAAAAAGACTAATCAGACACTTAATGCCAAGTTGACTACAGAGATCTACTTATATCCTGGAAGGGACAATAATTCATTGTAACTAAAATTAACCTATTCCTTACAAGGGTCTTACAAGTTTATGTTAATTCCAGGGTTCAAAAAGTGTTCAATCCCCCCCAAAAAACAAAACAAAACAAAAAACAAACAAAAGTGTTCAATCCACCAACATCGTAATTCAACATAACATCACATTATAACAAGGAACTCAAGAGCAAAGGATATGCAGCAGTAGAAAAATCAAAGTACATGTGAGAAAGCCAGCTAGAGAAAATACCCTGTTCAGATGACATACCATTCTTCAAGAGCAGTAAACACACTAAATCAAGGTCATTGTATGATGTGTATTCTCACTAGGTAGAATAAATGGGCTTCAGAAACAATAAATGAGGTGGCTCTGCTTACCATCACTCCTGATGGTTCACTTGAGGAATGTGTGCTTGTCATCCCCACACTTCTAGTGTTATCAGATCTGCAAGTCCAGATTCTCCATGAGGGCCCACTTCTGAGGGTCCACAGTCCGAGTCTCATTAAGCTATGGTTATCACATCATATCAATTTCCTAATGTTAAAGGCCAGCAGGTAAGTAAGGAGTCACTATTCTGGCTGAGGCAATTAACTTGATCATCAGAAGGAGGTAGGGTTGCTGTTTAGTGATGGCTTAAAGAAAAAATTATGTTTGGCACCCAGGTAATCCAATGTTGGAACTCCTCTGCCTAATTTTTTTTTTCCGCTGCCTAATTTTTTAAAAAATAAGTGTATTGAGATATAATTCATATACCACACAGTTCACTCATTTAAGCTCCAGAATTTAATGGTTTGGATATATTACATTATTGATTTGTGTGTGTGTGTGTGTGTGATAAAACATATAACATGAAATTAGCAATGTTAGCCATTTAGATTAAATTCAAAGCTTTTTTTTTTTTAAAGACTTTATTTATTTATTTGACAGAGAGAGATCACAAGTAGGCAGAGAGGGAGGCAGAGAGAGCAGAGGAAACAGGCTCCCTACTGAGCAGAGAGCCCGATGTGGGTCTTGATCCCAGGACCCTGAGATCATGACCTGAGCCAAAGGCAGAGCCTTTAACCCACTGAACCACCCAGGCGTCCAAATTCAATGCTTTTCATAATATCATGCAACTCTCACCATTATGTTTCAAAAACATTTTTTTTTTAATCACCCTTCAAGAAACTCTATTAAGCAGTAAGGTCTTCTCCTCATATCACCTTTCCCTACCTAATCCACTTTCTAACACTATGAATTTGCCCAAATAGTTCATACAATGTTTGTCTTTTATTTTTGTCTGACTTATTTTATTTAGCATATTTCCAAGGTTCATCTGTTTGTAGCATCCCTTTTAATGGCTTGATAATGTTTAATTGTGTGTGTATACAGACACACACACACACACACACACACACACACTACATTTTGTTTATCCAGTAATCAGTTAAAAACACTTGGATTACTTCCACCTTTTGTCTTTTATGAATAAAACTCTAATTAACACTGGTATAAAATTATCTGTTTGAGTCTCTGGTTTCAGTGATTTTTATAACTGCCAAAGAAGTTGGTCATATGGTAATTTATCTTTACTTTGTTGAGGTAATTACCAACTAATTAATATCTCTTCACAGTGAAAGTGATAGTTGAAGTTGAGGATACTCTAGAAAGGGTAGTAGAGGAGGAAGAGTGTGAGTATCATTTGTGACTCCAAGACCAGTGGAAGCCAGAGGGAAAATCCTGTGCCAGTCTAAGTTAGTAGACCTAAGGGCACAAGGTAGGAACTGGGTAGATATTATGGAGTACTGCTGAAGTCTCCTTTCAGAGTGGTTTCACTCTCTACTGCAGCTGCTGGGAGTGATGGTTGCTGATGTCTCCTAGGATGTCCCTTCCTGGGAATTTCTCTCAGTCTAAGGAAGCTACATCTAACATTGCCTCAATGGAGAAAATCTGATATCCAGTTCAGTTAATACAAAGCTACAAAACCCTAGTACTTTTCCTCAATTTGGGACCTTTCTGAGGAGCCATAGCAGCTTTAGAGATCTCCTTGAGATCAGCTGAGGCTTCTGTTGCAATTATTATCATGGTTTAATTTCTTCTGCCTAGTTCCATTTTTTTGTCATATACATATTGCCCCAAAAAACACTCTCCCAGTACATCTTTATCTCCTTGTCTATTTCCCAGGCAACCTGACAAAAAAATAATTAGCTTAGAAAAACTGACAATAAAATAGCAATGACTAAATATTAAAACAAATTGTTAACTCAGTTGTATCCATGGCTTATTCATTTTTATTTACAGGGGAAGTTCAAGTTCCTTAATATTGAAAATTCATATTCTTATGGGGCACCTGGGTGGCTCAGTTGGTTAAGCGACTGCCTTCAGCTCAGGTCATGATCCTGGAGACCTGGGATCGAGCCCCACATCAGGTTCCCTGCTCGGCGGGGAGCCTGCTTCTCCCTCTCTCACTCCCCCTGCTTGTGTTCCTTCTCTGGCTGTGTTTCTCTCTGTCAAATAAATAAAATCTTCTAAAAAAATTCATATTCTTCTCATGATGATACTTGTTTTTTATTCTGAAAATGCAAATAATTCATTGTAATTTCCATTTAAAATTAAATTATGGAATAAGTCATATAGTGAAAGTTATAAAGGAAACTGAAGCAATGCAACAGTGTTCTGAAGAAAAAGTAACAGTAATTTACAGCTTACAGGATGTATAAAAATAAAATGTATGACAATAGTATTATAAAGGATAAAACAGGAATAATTAAAAGTATATGACTATGAAATATGTACACTACACACAAAGTGGTATGCTGTTTGAAGGCTGGCTCCACTTAAATAAGAAACTATATTTTAAACCTGAGGCAACAGCTAAAAATTAAAACAGATATAACAAGTCAAGAGTGTAGATAAAATTAACTATATTAAATGTTCAGTAAAACTAGAGAAGACATAAATGGTGGGGAAAAATTTGAAAACAAATGGAAGAAATAGAAAAACAAATATAATAAATTTTAATCTGATTAGTGAATAATCATGTTAAGGATAGATAATTTAAAAGCACTAAATAGCAAATATTGATAGGTTGAATAAGAAAATAACTGATTATATGCTATCTACAAGAAATCCACTTTATTTTTAATTTAATCTCTTTTAAGATTTATTTATTTATTTATTTATTTGACTGAGAGAGACACAGCAAAAGAGGAAACACAAGCACGATAAATGGGAGAGCAAAAAGCAGGCTTCCCCCAAGCAGGGAGCATGCTGAGGGCTTGATTCTAGGCCTGAATCATGACCTGAGCCAAAGGCAGATGCTTAACAACTAAACCACCGGTGCCCCAAGACACCTGCTTTAAACATCTGGGCATAGAGATGTTGAAAGGAAAGAGAAAACATTATACTATGTATATACCAATCAAAAGAAAGATAATTAGACATCCTATATCTGATAGAATATATTCAGAACAAGAAATGTTACCAGGGATAAAGAAGGACATTACATAATGTTAAAGGTGTCAGTTCTCCAAGAAGAAACTTCCGACAATTTTATATGTGCATGTACCTAATGACAAAGCTATAAATTATATGAAGCAAAAACTGATAGAACTGAAAGGAGAAACAAAAAATGCCATAGTTATAACTGGAGACAACAGCATTCCTCTTCTATCTGTAATTAATAGAACTAGCACCCACACAATCAGTAAGGATTTGAAAGAATTGAACAATACCACTGAATAAAATAATTGACATTTAGGGAACGTTTACATAATGTCAGCAGTATACATATTATCTTTTTTTTAAGATTTTATTTATTTATTTGAAGGAGAGAGAAAGAATCAGCAGGGGGAGAGGGAGCAGTTGGCAGATAAACCCAGGGAGAGAGAGGGGCAAAGAGAAAGGGAGAAGCAGATTCACCATTGAGCAGGGATCCCAACCTGGAACTCTCTCCCATGACCCCTGGATTATGACCTGAGTTTAAGGCAGATGCTTAACCAATTGAGCCACCCAGGTGCCCCAAATACACATTCTTTTCAAGTGAATGCAGAACATTAACCAAGGCAGAGCATATTCTTGACTTATTATAACCTATACAAAAATAATAGAAGTAATAAAAAATAATTTTCTGATCATAACAGATTTAATTTTAAATTAATAATAGGTTTATTTAGAAAATTTCCAAATGTTTGAAAATTAATCAATATACTTTTAAATACCCCATGGGTTAAAGAGCAAGTTTGAAGGGATATTAAAAAACAAAATTTGAACTAATTGAAAATGAAAATAGAATCTATCAAATATTTGTGTAATCCAGTTAAAGTAATGTGGGGAGTGGAATTTATAGCATTGCATAAGTGTTTTTAAAAATTATAAAACAGCCATCTAAACTTCTACCTTTAAAAGAACAAAAATACATAAATTAATAAAAAGGAGACCAAGTAAGATTTAAAGCAAGCAGAAGGAACTATAAAGCAAAAATCAGTGACATAGAAACCAAAGAAAATAGACAAACTCAATATAATGAAAAGCTGTCTCCTTTAAATGAGTCATAAAACTAATTGAATTTCATAGATGAGAAAGTTAAGACTCAGATTAATTCATTTGCCCAAAGTACTATAGAAAATCAGAGAGAGAATACAAATCTCTTTCTTAATCTGATAGCTCCTAATAACTATATGAGAGGTCATGTAGTTTATCTAACAAAAATTCCAGATTCTCGGGCACCTGGGTGGCTCAGTTGGTTGAGCGACTGCCTTTGGCTCAGGTCATGATTCCGGAGACTCGGAATCGAGCCCCACATCGGGCTTCCTGCTCTCTCAGTCCCTCTGCTTGTTTTCCCTCTCTGGCTGTGTTTCTCTCTGTCAAATAAATAAAATCTTTAAAAAAAAAAGAAATAATTCCAGATTCTTCACTGAAATAAGAAATTTGATAGTGTTTTTGTTTGTTTCCTCCAAGTACAAATCAGATAGACATTTCAATCCCACTTGACCAACAAAGAATCACAAAGATATATGCCTTTAAGAAATCAGAGGTACCATAGGTTACTATGATGGAATTTCATTAACTAAGACAATCCATGATTAAAAGTTTAGTTTTCCAAGATTGAATAATATTCTCCAAAGTTTGGTTGTCATGCAACATGTACTGAATAAAAAGATACATAGAAGGTCACTGTTTTTATATAACTCAGAGTATTAAATATGTTTCTTTCATATGTGAGGAAATGGAAAACATTTGACCCTTCTAATTTTGCTGAGACTTCTTTCATGCACATTAAAAGAGCTTACAGTTTCAGATCCTTAACTGTAAGGACCTATTTAGAAATCCAAGCCACCTTGCTGTTTACTCAGGAAAACAGCTCCAGGAAATATGGGTAAAGGGCCCCTGGAAAACAAAGGTGAGCCAGGTTCGGGGAGCTGCCCAATCAGTTAACCCCCTTAACCTCCCATCCTGGGAGGTAAGGAGATACAAATTAAGAATGGGCAGCCAGGCAGGAACACCCAAACAGTTAATCCCCTTAACTGCCTGGACCCCGGCCAATGTAGATCCCCTGGTAAACCACTCTGTGGGGATTATGAACTTAACAGTTTAAATGTATTCATCATCACAGCAGAGTGAAAGAATTAACTCAAGCAAGCTATGTGAGTCTGGTCAGCTTGGGGTGTGGTTTTCCCATATAAAAGCTAGCTTGTAAAAATAGGTGTGGTCATTCTCTCTCTCTCTTTCTTTAGAGGTGACCCTGGCCAGTATAATTCTCTATGCTTGGCGTGAAATAAAGCTTTGTTTGACCTTTGCTTTTGTATCAGCCTTGTTCCTTTGACCACAGACGCTATTATTAACCACTAAGAGTAGAGAGTTCTCCACATCTCTGTTTGCAGTCTCTCAAAGTTCAGACTTGATGTACTGAGTCATCGTTAATTGTCTCTTTATGTCCATGACTGCAGCCCAGCTTCACAAGATATTAGAATTTGTGTTTTGCTAAGTTGCACTGCACTCTACAAAATGATGATTACAACTGCATTTCAGGCCTGTGAGAGACTCTCTTGAAGGGCTCACTGATACATCCTGTGATAAAATTTGGGCGGTGGGTATGAAAAGCCACAGTGGCTTCTAATGGAATGGGCAGATTCACGACTGAGTCTGGCCTCAAAAAGAATCTTTCTGTGCATGTAACTATCTCTCAAAACAATGTAATACTTAAAATATAACTTATGAGAAATTGTACTAATCATGCAATCATGCTTAAATATAGCATTAAAAGAAATATGTATTACTAGCAGGCCTCTGGAGGAGAGGATGATTTATGTAATGGAAGCCAGGCAGTGAGGAACTCCTGGCCCACTAGGGTGGAATGCCGCCTGCTTCATTCTTCGTTATCTCCTCTACCTCAGGGACAGCCTGCGGTTAATCAAGATAATTTATTTAAATAAGCTTGCTCAACTATAAGTCCTTTACTGTTTGACTAAACATACATTGCTTTTCCTCTTGTTTATCTTTAAGACTTACAATCAATGTATAACCCACATTCCTTCTTGTTTACCTCCCAGGTATAGGGTTAATGTCTTCAACCCCTTGTTAACTGTTATATCTAATAAATACCAGGCTGAGGAGTTGTTGGGGCAACAGTCCTTTCAGCGGTCGACCCCTGCTCCCCGTCTCTTGTACCTGCTTTGTTTGTGCCTCATTCTTCTCCCATGTGCCGTCAGGAAGAGGCATGTGCTTGTATCTGTGAACTTTATAAGCTAAGAATTTCCTGACTTAAGTCTCATATTTTTTACTTTATATCTCATGGCTAATGTAGGATAAGTTATGGTGTCTTTTAGGATGGTTTACATGGAAAGGAATGAGAACTTGCATGTTCACGTTACTGAGGAATACAGAAATAGAATTAGCTTCAGGTAGAATTTGAATTCAGAGTCTTTTTTTAAAGATTTTATTTATTTATTTGACAGAAAGAAGCACAGCAAGAGAGAGAACATAGCAGGGGGAGTGAGAGAGGGAGAAGCAGGCTTCCCGAGGAGCAGGGAGCCCAATGCGGGACTCAATCCCGGGACTCTGGGATCATGACCTGAGCCCAAGGCAGATGCTTAACAACTAAGCCACCCAGGCACTCCTTGAATTCAGAGTCTTAATATCACTAGTTCTCTGGTTGTTGTTTTTTCTTTTTCATCTTTTCTCTCTTCTCTACTAATCTAAGAAGGTTTATTCACAGCTCAACATAGTGGCTTCCAATAACAAAATGGAACATTATTGCAGCTTCAAATCAGGGAGAACAACTAAGGATTATGTCATTTAATCGATGCCTGTACATGTCTAATTGTTAATATTAATTCAACCTGTTTGGGTCATGGGTTTATCCCAGAACCTATAGGTGTGGTGGCAGTGGGGGTCGGAGGGAGATGGTTGGAATTAAATCGTTTGTCTCTGTCTGGGTTCCATTTCCAGTACTACACCCAGTAGTTGGTTGATGACATGCCACTTAGCACTGCTACACTGATTAGTTTGGTAGGAAGTTATGATCAGTACAGTTCTTGGAGCTACTCCTGTGTTTGCTGACAGGAATTCAGAGAAGGCTTGCTTGCCTGATGGGAAGACAAATGTCTTAAGAATTAAGGGGAATTTTATATTCATGTTTTAGAGATGACTGTAGGTTACTTACTTAAAGTAAGTTAAAACAGGAGAGCTGCCACTCGGTCATAACTGAAAGAGCGTTTGAACTTGTAACGCTTTGTGCTGGAACTGAGGAAAGAGTGAAGGGCTTGCTAAGAAAATGGGCTGCCCTTTGGGTAGCTCGACCGAAATTCAACATTTCTAAAAACCAATGTCTTAAATCTATATCCCTGCCAATCCTGAAGAAAGTGTATCTACAATTTCCCCATAGTTTTCTTCCAACACCCATATGGGTGATGCTAAATTTAATGTGACCTGTGACATGGATACTTTTTCTATTCTTACTTACCATCCTTAAACAATTATAATTGCTTCCTCAGGGAATTATTTATGATATTTTTCAGTAATTCACCCCACAAATGATTTTCAAGCTCAAGTCTAACACAATAAAATGTATTGTAATGTGTAGTCAAGGAGACTTGCTGAAGATTGAAATAGGTTGTTTAGCAGAAAACTATAAACCTAGATTTCAATCTCTCATTGCTTTACTATCTTTAGGAACTCAAATCTGTATGAAACTTTCCTAAATGTACTTTTTCCCCTATTTTTGCCCTCCTTTTTTATAAGTTAACAAAACCTAATTTATTATAATAAACACTTCTAAGATAGACTGCTGGCTTTGTGCTTTTGACATTTTAATTGTATATACTTGTTTATTTGGTCATCGTCAGTGTCTGTACCCCACAATGGTTCCTTTTGTTGTGTTTATGCAGCAGATACAATTTTATCACTGAATTTTTAATGCTTTGTTCTTTTATTTTTTAAGTATTTTTATTATTTTTTTAACTTTAATTTTTTTTTTCTTTGAGAGAGAGAAATCATGTATGCCAGCAGGGGAGAGGAACAGAGAGAGAGGAAAAGAGAGAACGTTAAGTAGGCTCCACACCAAGGACTGAGCTGGACTGGGTGGGGGGGTGGGCTTCTATATCAGGACCCAAGATCATGACTTGAGAGGAAATCAAGAGTCAGAAGCTCAACAGACTGAGCCACCCAGGTGCCCCAATGCTTTTTTTTTTTTTTTTTTTTTTTTAATATTCTGTCTTTTCAACTATAATTATTTTGGAAATATTTGAAAAGCTGAGTTTTCCAGTCTTCTATGTCAATTTGTTACATCTAATTCTTTCTACCTAGAGTGAATAAGGCAATGCCCCCCCAAAAAGCAAAAATAATTAAAATAACTCATGTTGAAATGAGTTCAACATAAATATAGAAATCCTCCAACATTTATAAATTGTAGATTGCTACTTATGTTAGAAACTGAAAGATGTTTATGTTTTGGTACTGTCCAACTGTTGTTTGAAATTCTAATATAGTTTCTGTAAATGTGGCACAATATTGCAAATCTTGGAAACTGAAGTAAAATCCTTAATATTTAAAAGTAGCATGTCATTGCAAGTTAGAGATGGGGTGGAATGGGGATTGTGATATGAGAATAGATAAAAGGTTTTCCTTTATTCATGATCCTAAGAGTTGAAAACAAAGCAGTAATTTAATGACATGGGAACACAGACAATTAAGATGTATGACCTGCCAAAATGTGCATATGATAATTTTGGTGTTTTTTTTTAATATTTTATTCATTTATTTGAAAGAGAGGGAGAGAGCAGGAGTGGGGGGAGGAGCAGAGAGAGAAGCAGACTTCCCTCTGCAGCCTGACCTGGGGCTCAATCTCAGGATCTCAGCTGAGATCACCTTAGCCAAAGGCAGGTATTTAACTGACAAAACCACCCAGGCATCCCTGAATAAGATAATTTTAGATATACTATGTAACATTAAATAAAAATTATATACATTATATAAATATGTAACAGACAGGTATCACAATCCAAAATCTCAAATCTAGAAACATTATCAATTTTTCCTTTTTTCTTTTTTTTTAAAGTTTTTATTTATTTATTTATTTGAGAGAGAGAGAGAGAGAGAGCATGAGAAAGGAGAAGGTCAAAGGAAGAAGCAGACTCCCCACGGACCTGGGAGCCTGATGTGGGACTCAATCTGGGGAGTCCAGGATCATTGACCTGAGCTGAAGGCAGTGGCTTAACCAACTGAGCTGCTCAGGCACCCCAATTTTTTTCATTTTCTTAAGGAAAATTCAACAAAGTCAATCCTTTTCTCCAAGGAGAAAACTCTCCAAACTTTCTATAGCGTTTGTGGTGTTAATATCTTCTCTCCTTTCTGAAGATCACACAAAATCTCATAAAGTTGGAAAGACCTCTAACAGTCAGTTTTTAGAAGCAACTGCAGTGCTTTATGTTTTATTATTTTTAAAAAAGATTTTATTTATTTATTTGACAGAGAGAAACACAGCCAGAGAGGAAACACAAGCAGGGGGAGTGAGAGAAGGAGAAGCAGGCGTTTCCCCCCCCCCAGCAGGGACCCGATGTGGGGCTTGATCCTGGGACTCTGGGGTCATGACCTAAGCTGAAGGCAGATGTTTACACTTGAGCCACCCAGGCACCCCAACTGCAGTGTTTTAAACTAGACAATAAGAGGAGTTCTCTTGAACAAGCAAACACACACCACAGCTTAAAAATTGGGAAAACATTGCCTTTGCTCTCTTGAGTAGGGTTTGGGATATATTTGCTACTGAATTTATTATAATCCCATGATTGCAATTTAATATGGGACCTTCCTAAAATGCAACATAATATTAGCCTTTTTTGACTTTTGTATAAAATGCAAATTTCAGAGTTTTACTAAATTACATAAACATGTTCTTCCAAATAAAAATCTGCATCAAATGTTTACCTGGTATATATTAATCAAGTCTGAAGGACACAAAAATGTTTAGTAAATTAATATTGGGATATTAATCAATCAGTTTTCTTTACTGTTATTTAGTTTTGAATATCTGATTATGCACCATTTGGTAATTATTTAAATGTATTATCCCTTTGGTTTACCACACATTTTATTAAGCAGAGAATTTGTATTAGTATAGAATTGAAACATTATTTTTGATGTTAATACATGCTTATTTATACCACAAACATTTATTTAAGGTTAAAATCATCACCTTCTTCACTGATAGTAGACTTACTTATTCCCAATACTTAAAAAAAAAGTGTATATGTGTTGATTCAATCTAGCACTTTCTTTAGTTTCCTCTTGTGGTAATTTTTTCTACATTGAACTTTGTTATTTGTTTGAAATTGTCACTTTAAAGAAAAGCTGTACTGTTCAAAATGTTCTCTGTTAAAAGTAAATATCATTATTGTTTATTTGGAATCATAGAAAAATAGCAATTATTCTAAATTGAACCAATGATGGTTAACCAGTCATCCTCTTCTTTCCACAAAAAGCATATTTATTAAATCTCAAAGCATTCAGGACAAAAGAAAGTTGTGCCTGAGTACATCTTGGCAACAAAGTATGCAATTTACGTAAATGTTAAGCATATTTTAGTATTGGGTCTCATCAGTGATTCCATGTTATTGTTAGAGATGCTTGCCTGAGGGGCCACGGTCACCTTGCTCAAGAAAAAAGAAAAATAGAAAATGTCATGCATTTCTACTATTCATCTGATTCTTTTCTTATGTCTGCTTTTGTTTCTTGTCCTGGATTTTCTAGTAATTACATATTTTTGACTCCTTCATCTGTCCTATTGTCACCTTTGCTTCTGTGTTTTTTTCTTAAAAATCTGAGAGCAATTCCTGAAATATTTCCCTTCAAATATTTAATTTTCAACTATATATTCACTGCTTGCTCAAGTTTCACATTTCAGTTATCTTTACATGTCATTTAAAATGTTCATTAAGGGGCGCCTGGGTGGCTCAGTTGGTTAAGCGACTGCCTTTGGCTCAGGTCATGATCCCGGAGACCCAGGATCGAGTCCCACATCAGACTCCCTGCTCAGTGGGAGGCCTGCTTCTCCCTCTCTCACTCCCCCTGCTTGTGTTCCCTCTCTGGCTGTGTTTCTCTCTGTCAAATAAATAAATAAAATCTTTAAAAAAATGTTCATTAAATATTTTATTATTTTTTAAATTTCTTGACAACCCAACCCAATACTATTGGACCTTCAGACTCTTTGCATTTTTTTCTGTTAAATGCAAAATGCAATAAATAATCTTTTACAGAAAATGTTGTATATATGGCTATTTTTTTCCTTGTGAACAATTTAAAGTTTTTGATTTATATTACAAATTTCCTGCATGAATTTTCAGTCAAGTTACAATTCACTTAACAGAAATTAAATTTGATACAATTTTTGTGCTTGGGAATTTGCTCACCAAAGTAAAAGTGATATCATTTCAACTTGCATTTTTTAAAATACTACTGGTTTAAATAGTTTTCCTTACATTTTATACACAGAGGATAGCCCAAAACATCTGCAGTCTTATTACAGAAGGTAAAAGCAGGGTCAGGCCACAGGGAGTCTGCTTATCCCTCTCATGCTCTCTCTCTCTCTCTCTCAAATAAATATGCTAAATCTTAAAACAAAAAAGCAGAGTCAGGGTGCACAATATAATATATGAATTATACTTAAAGGCTATTTCTGAGTTAGTTTCAGCTTTATTGGTTTCTTATAAAAATACTCTATTTAAATTAATATGATACTTGTTCCACCAAAATTTTAATTGCTCTAAGGTTGTAATTTGCTTGGAAATTTCAGATTATTCACCTATAAGCATATATTCTGTTGGGACCTCCTGGCGCCCACTAGTTTGCGGCCATTAGTGGAAGTCGGCTGGGTTGGCCTCTTGGGCTTCCCCGGAATACTTCCGGCTACAGCTGAATCTTCCCACGCTGGGAAGACTGTCAAACTTAGCCCCACCCAGCAGTCCGGCCTGAAATCTGCCTAAGGCCTTAGTGATAGCCACGTAATGAGCTCCTATTGGCCCCACCTACTTCTTTTACTCCCTCCTTTCCTCTCTATATAACTGTGTCTCTGATACAATAAATCTGAGATTGCTGTGCCTTCACGGCTGACTCAACTCCTGGCTCGGTGTGGTTTCTTTCCCGGTTTCAAGGAGGTGGCCGGGCCCTCGACTTTACCATCTCGCTCAGCCCCTGGAGGATAACAGGCTGGTCCAGTTACCCTTCCTCCACACCAGTGTTGCGGAGAGAGCAACAGTATTCACACTTCCCTTGTTTCCAATCATTTGAATTGCTTATAATACGTTCTGTCTATTTTATATTCTTAAATAGAACAAAACCTAAAGGATACACAGTCGGTCATATTAATCCCCATTTCTTTCTTATTACAGAACCAGTTCAGCATGAACTCTGCTATATAAACATAGAAAACTCAGCAGAGCTGGCTCCTGTGCCACCCACCCAAACCCATGTGGATATGATAGGGTTCCTTACCCCAACACCATGACTTAGCTGCAGCTTTGTGCTCTGGAGAATCAGTTTTCCTTGACGGCTACCTGAAGACTGGAGAACACAGCTCAGAAATGTAGACATTCTGTGCTCATTTTGTCAGACAAAGCTGACCACTGAGGACCAGGGGATAAGAAGAAGGTGGCGGTTGAATACTTCTCACTCACTATACTTTGAATTATAGTGATTCCTCCCTATAGTGAGTTGTGCATTCTCAAAGAGCTTGAGGTGACTCTGTACTGCAGTAACTACAGGTTTCTTTCCTTTCTTTTCTAACTCCCACTCTTCCCTTTTCTCTTGTTACCCTGAGTTCATAGTAGGTTTTGAGGTTTACACAGTCTGTTTCCAAAGGTCCTTCAGACTACCATACTTGATCACATGGCAATTACACCTCTACATATTCCTCTACTCTTTTTCTTCTTTAAAAGCATCACCCCAAATTGACAAAATTACAACCCTGGTTAGATCCAACTCTACCTACTCCATATCTCCACTTGTACAATTGAATATGGTGCATAAATACCTGAAACAAATTAAATGTTTAGTTGATATTCTAAATTTAATTTTAAATATACACCCATGAACCTCATTAGGGATCACAAATCTTGTCTTTGTATCTGTTATGACCAATGAGTAAGATGATCCTATCTAAATTCAGTCTCCCCCATATATCTGCCAAATCCCATGCTACTCATTTACTTATTTGTAGACATTGCTTCAGCAAACTTCTCTTTATTTAATACATTATCATTATTTTTCTATAATTTTTCTGATATTTACTTCAGCATGTAAGCATAATACTTTTATGTCATATCTTCAAGCAATAGAGACACAGACACACACAAAATACTTCTTTGATGCTTTTTACTCTCTAGACATGATCTTGTTTTTCTCTTTCAATGTGAAATTCTCAAAGTAGTTATCCCTAGTTCCTTGTCTTCTCTATTCTCTCTTTAAGCATTGCAATTGGTATATCCTCCACCATTCAATGAAACTAGTCTTGGTTAGATCAAGGGTGATCTTAAGGTTGCTAAATCTAGTAAGTAGCTATATGTCATCATCTTTCTTGACTTAAAGAATAGCAGTGGCTTATTTCCTTGTTATTGATATGTTGGTTTTTGTTTTTGTTCTTGAACTTGGCTTCCAGAACATCAAACTCTTTGTTTTCACTCTGTATTTTTTGATTGTCTCTTCCCTTCACTCTAACACTGAAAAGCATAAGTGAATGTCATAAGTCCCCAAAACTCAGTCTTTGACATTTTTTTTCTTTTTGAACTCCACTCACTCATTCCTGATATATTTAGAATCAATGTTCGCAATAAATGCTGTGTTATGATGAATCTGCAATTTATAACTCCAGCCCATACTCCCTATTTGTTGATGTAACTTTTTCTACCACTTCCTGTTGGTTATCTGATAGGTATCCCTAACTCACTATGACCAAAATTGAACTGTTGTTCTTTATCTTGAAAATAGCTTCATCCATAACCTTTTTTGTATCTGTTAATGACAAGGCTATCAGTTCAGTTGGTTAATCCAAAAATTTTGGAGACTTTCTCTGGTCTCTTGTTTCATACCCCACATGAAGTGAGGTGAATTCTTGTTGATTCTTGTTTTTCAGAGTGATACATTCTATAAAGTTGCTAAAATCATTCAATTGTCAAATACTGAACCATGGCTTCTAGGGAAAGTACAGAGTTAAGTTTATGTAAGGCTGGTCACAATATTTTAGCCCACTGATCAAAAAGTTATCTTGTTTTATGTGTGTTTCTGTTTAAAGATGCCTTATTTAATATATATTGCTGATTCATCAACATTAATCTCAGGCTAACAGCAAAAAAAAAGTCATACCTGAACAAAGATAACCTAATACTACACAAAGAACATCACAGCCTTCTTGCACTTAGGAACACTACACTTCAGCACTATGCATAAGAGCCATTTAACAACAAGATTGGGAACAGAAAGCACAAAAGTGTGAAAAACATGGCACTAAATAGACCATGACAAGAAGATTTGTTTATAGTATGGTAAATGAAACAAGATCGCAGAGTGTCACCTTGTTTGACCTTAGCAGGAAAACTGCCCATTTGGCAACTCAAAATTTTTGTGGCTCTGCACACATCTACAGATGACCTCTAAAGCATCCCCAGAATTGATTAGGAGGTTGCAAACAAATTTTACTGAGTAAGCATATTTGTAAATATTTAATCTGTGAATGGTGAAGATAGACTATATTTTGAAAAGGTATTTCTAAAAAAAAAGTAGAATGTGAGCATTTATTACCAATCTAAATTATAATAATGTCTTACCTACATTACTTAAATAGTATCCTTTACTGTTCTCTCTGCTTCTACTCTTTTGTTTATGCTATCTACTGTCAGCACAGCCCCACATGTAATACATCACTAAGAAAGAAAAGGAAGGAAGGAAGGAAGGAAGGAAGGAAGGAAGGAAGGAAGGAAGGAAAGAAGGAAGAAGAAGAAAGAAAGAAAGAAAGAAAGAAAGAAAGAAAGAAAGAAAGAAAGAAAGAAAGAAAGAAAGAAAGAAAAGGAAGGAAAGGGAGGAAGGAAGGAAGGAAGGAAGGAAGAAAGGAAGGAGAAGAAAGAAAGAAAGAAAGAAAGAAAGAAAGAAAGAAAGAAAGAAAGAAAGAAAGAAAGAAAGAAAAGGAAGGAAAGGGAGGAAGGAAGGAAGGAAGGAAGGAAGGAAGGAAGAAAGGAAGGAGAAGAAAGAAAGAAAGAAAGAAAGAAAGAAAGAAAGAAAGAAAGAAAGAAAGAAAGAAAGAAAGAAAGAAAGAATCATTATGGTGTACCTTGAGTCACTCCAATTTCAGAGAAGCTAAAATTTGGGAAAACTGTGGTTTCTTAGAACTGATTAAATACAGTATATTCCACTTATTTTATATGCTTAAATATAACAGAATCTAAAGTGTATGCAGTGAGTTATATGAATCTACAACACATTTTTGATCAAGGCACCCATGTAATCCCCTTTGGTGATCATGACTAAAGAAAGCATAGCTCTTCCCCCATGGAGTTGCCATATGATGTCCACATCTTGTTCCAGTGCCCTATGTACCACCTGTCTGCCTTTTCTTATGTTCTTATCGGAGTACAGAATTTAGGTGTTTATCAAGTGCTTCTAGGAAAATACTGTTGTAGTTTTTTGTTTTGTTTTGTTTTTGTTTTTTTCTCATCAATATGCTTTGAAATGATTGTGTCTGTGCCTATTTCTGACTCTAGTTTTTATCTTTCCTACTTAAGAACTCTCTTTTTTGGTCTTTTATTCTCTTTACAGAAAGAATTGTAGGTATATATAAAATGTTTTCTTAAATTTTTTTTTCCTGCTTAAGTAGGATTCAGTAATGTGTATCACCAAAACAAAAATTCTGTTTAATACCTTTTGTAACAGTAGTTTCTGGATTACATGCTATCAAAACTTCTTGACCAAGTATTGTATGTACTATATCATTACACCTCATTATGAAGGCTATCTGAGTTATGAAAAAACTCATGCATATAATTTATATGTAATCATTTAGTAAAACCACTTTGGTGCCAATGTATGTCAAATACTACTTTCAGTTTCATCACATAATCTCTACAAGGTTTTAGCTATAATTAACTCCAAATTGCCTTTTTTAATGAAGGCAAATTAGTCTTTGGAGGTTGATAAGGATAGCCTCAAAAATGGCTTTTGACTGAATATAAAAGGCAGAGGGTAAATTGTGGTACCAATCAATCAATAGTAATACAACTCCAAGTCTATGAAAATCAACAAATTTAAATGTTTTTAATTATTTAAATAGGTTACTAAGTTTCTTGTCCAGAGATTATCTCTTTCAGAGAAAAACTCTGATCTTTTATGGCAGACGTTGAATCTAACCTGACTGAATTTATTTTCTCTTTTTGCTTTTGTTTTCCTCCTTCCCTTCCTCCCTTCCTTCTTTGCTTCTTTCCTTCCTTTTCGCTCCTTTTTTTATTTGTCCACAGTGATTAAACACACGTGCTCTAGAGCACCAGGGTGCCTCAGTCCTTAAGCATCTGCCTTCAACTCAGGTCAGGATCCCGGAGTCCTGGGATTGAGCTGCACATCTGGGCTCCCTGCTCAGCAGGAAGCCTGCTTCTCCCTCTCTCACCTCCTGCTTGTGTTCCCTCTCTAGCTGTGTTTCCCTCTGTCAAATAAATAAATAAAATCTTAAAAAACAAACAAAACAAAACATGCTCTAGAACCAGAGAGCTTTGGTTATATTCTGTTTCCCATTTGATCTTGGACTAATTGTTTTCTCTATTTCAGTTTTGTAATATGCTACTTAATGGTAATAGTAACTTCAAGAATTTGTTAGAATTTCCATAATTAATGCAAATAAAGAGCAGAAGCATAACCTGGGCACATAGCAACTTCCCAGTTAATGGGAGCTAAAACATTTTACCACAAGTAGATGGTATATGGATACTTGTGTACATTTTATCAGTGGCATGTTGATTAAGTGATGAAATAATTTCTATACACTAAATGTCTCATATTGCTTCAATTTACTGTCTTTTGTTTAACTTTTCATAGTTTTTCATATTTCACTTAAATCCCCTGTAGAGCACACTAATACTGAAAAAAAAGGTAAGAAAAGCTAATATAGTTTCAAAGTTTTATTGACCAATTACATTTTATAATAATAAAAAGTATTGAATACTTACAATATGATAGAAACTATGCTAAGTGCTTTAAATGTATTTTTAAATTAAATCTGCCTACCAGTAAGTGCACTGCTAAAGGATATATAGATGTTTCACAAACTTCTTTTCTAAATGATTGTATGTGCCTTCTTGTCTTTAAATATATAAATATTTTAAAAACTTACCACTCTCCACTTCATAATTTCTTCAGCACAGTCCATTGCATTATGTATGTTTAAATTCAAAAATAAATTTCTCAAATACATTTAGTTGACAGATGTTCTTTCCAGATATAATTTTGTGGAGTATTCAAAAAGAGGCAAAAGAATAATTGTCAGTGGTCCCTAAATAGATGATATTTATTTTGCTCTAACATTGTGTCAGGCACTCTACCGAAAGTTTTGCACATCCTTTCCTCTCCATTCCTGCCAAAGCTCTGTGAAATAAGTCTTGTTATTTGCATTTTACCTATTAGATAAAGGAAAGAAGTTCAAAGAATTTAAGTAATGTTCTCAGAAGTTGCATAGCTTGAAATAGTACCAGGTCTATTTGATTTCAAAATCCATGATTTTTTTTTTTTTTTAAGATTTTATTTATTTATTTGACAGAGAGAAATACAGTGAGAGAAGGAACACAAGCAAAGGGACTGAGAGAGGGAGAAGCAGGCTTCTGGCTGAGCAGGAAGCCCGATGTGGGGCTGGATCCCAGGTCTCCGGGATCATGACCTGAGCCGAAGGCACTCGCTTAACCAGCTGAGCCACCCAGACACCCCAAAATCCATGATCTTAAGCATGACATACACCATCAGCCCGAGTTCCCCAGAGCAGAGCTTATGACAAAATTATGTACTACTAATTTATTAGAAAGCATAAAAGTGAAGGGCTGCTGTAGGGCCTCCACTCTCCCGGACGTTAAAACCAGGCCACAAACTCCATTGTATGAAGGTAGGGACCCAACCGAAACTGCCACCCTTGGCAACCTGTCCAAAGCTTCCAACCGAAATTGCCACCCTTAGCCACCTGTCAAAAGCTTTCTTCCTAAAAAATGTACAAACGCAGCTTGCAATGGTTGATGAAATATATGATTTGTTACAAAGTAATTGTCTGTCGATGCGTGGGCTTTCCTGTAACGGACACTGTAATCATATATAAGGCCACCCCCCAAAGAACTTGGGGCTTTCAGCCGCTGACTGGTTTGGGGTCAGGCTGTGAGCCCGAGCATGCTCAAATAAAATCCTTTGCTTTTGCATGGAACTGGTCTCTCAGAGTCTTCCTTGACAGGTGTGGCGTTCCAAGGCTCCCAGCTGACTGCCTTCTTGGGCGGTCGACCCTTACAAAAGAACATTCTAGGTTGTGCATGATTGGACAGCAGAAGTTCTTGTGGCATTTAATACACCAGCAGCAATGGGGAAGCCATAAGATGCAAATTAGCAAAGTGACAGACAGAAGCAAGGCGGGGTGGGGAAACCTCTCCAATCACACGGGGTTGCAGCCACCACTAGGCTGGAGTGACATCAGTGTCCCGTGCCTCAAAATGGTGTGTAAAAGGTGTTTGACAAACCCACTTTCTATTTCACTGATGGAGAACATAGTCTAAGAGTTGAGAAACCTTAATTATCTGACGTGTAGCTTGGATGATGGCCAACAAAAATTATAAGAGTGAAATCCATACACAGCAAGCAAAAAGTATCATGCTTCCAACATTAACAACTGGCAATTAAAAAAAGTGTTTTGAATAATACAGGTGTTCTGAAAAGAGCAGAAAATATAATCCAGATCTTCAGTTGGAGACCATAGTGTTAAGAGGGAAGTATCAAAATTAAATTATAAAATATTTATAATTCACATTTCCTCTGTGTTCTAAGAAAAGTGAAAACTAAGATATTGTTTCCTGGGCAACAGTGATACTATAGGCTATCTTATCCAATTCGTGGTTTTTCTGTCAGTAAATAAACAAAATGAAAAATTAAAAAAAAACGGGGGGGATGAAGATATTTGTCTCTGTCTGACACTGTTGATTCTTCCCCCTTTTTTTTTACAGAGGTGTGGGCCTAAAATCAAGGTTTAAAAAGTGAATTTAGACATACTTTACTGCTTGATTTTCATTCCGTTAACAATATAGTGAGAAAATAAAATTTCCTATGAATCTAGGAACTATAAAGATATCAGAAGCTCTCACCTTATGTTTAGTCACTGGAGAGTATGCAAAGTTTATGGTTAAAATATAATATACATCTTCAGATATATAAAGTTATTACATGAGGATATTATTTATCAGTTATTTTATGTTTATTCTTTAATGATCAGATAGTTCATTAATTATTTGCACACAAATGATTGCTTCTTTTTTATGTGTGTAAGAATTTGCTTTCTAAATTATTGACATCAGAATTTTTGTCTTACACTGTGCTGCACTTTTTTGGCAACGAATCGTCATTTTATTTTATTATTACAATTCGCAAGTGTTACTTTACATTTGCCCACATTACAATCATGAAATTTGTAAGTAATACTAAAATGCAGTTCTGGAAATGATCGTCTAATCCTTATAAGTTAACTTACTAAATAGTAAATATTATCTAATTAAATATTAATATAAATAGTAATATTAAAGGTAAAATATAAAGCAATAATATGAATTTAGTGACATGATCCACGTTAGTAAAACAGGTGTCCTCTCAGTTTTATACCTACAAATAATTTATACTGTTGACTATTCTTAGTAAATGTGATTTTCAGGTTTGATACAATTTTATTTAGAAATTCTTAGGAACTCTGTATTAAGTTATTTGACAAATTATTTTATTTACTCCATATAATAACTCTTTAGAGTAGTCATTAACGTCTTTAGGGTGAAATAATTTAAGGCTCAGAAACCTCAGTAACATATATAAGGTTAATTTAGTTAATAAATGATGGGCTAGGATCTTCCAATTCCAAATGCATCATCAATTTCACTACAGCACAAACTAAGATTAAACTGTGTTTATGTGGCAGCGTTCTATGGAACAAGATGCTTTATTCTTCCTGAGTTTATATGTTTTTCGCAAGCGCAACAAATATACCCAGAAAAACAGCAATCACAACAAAAGCCCAGTCTGTGGGCTCAAAAGGAAAACCTGCATTGGGTGGATTAAAGAATGCATGCTGGAAGAGACAGCATGTCGATCAGAAGCTACTAAGAAGTTGCTAAACTGGTAGAAAAGAAGAGGGGTGGGTGGAAAATTAAAAACAACACAAAGAACAATAAACATTCCAGGGGAAGGAAGGAGGTAGTCCACAGTCGTCTTCAGGAAGGAGAGAGCAAGATCTTTCAAGTAGAGAAGTGATCCATCAGATCTGCACTTCACTAAGACTGAGGGATGGAGGAAAGACTGGTGATGGCTCAGAGGAGACTCATGATACAAAAGATTCCCATAGTAGGTGGTATAAAAGTGGGCTAAAAGGCATAGTATCTGGGCCCAAGATTAAGACCTTATTAGATTAATCGTAATTAAAAAGACCATCCACATATTATACTATTTTACATACATTTATTTATAACATTTAATTCTTATAATATCCCCAGGGATTAGGTTCTTTTAACAGACCTTCCTTCCTGAGAAAACTGAGGCACAGGGAGTTCATGTAAGTTTCCCTGGTGTGCAGTTAATGAGGCAGACAGAAATTCTAACTCTGGGCTCCAGAGGGTGTGCTCTCAGTCCCACCCTTCCCTGCTTCTCTGGATGGCCGGGTGCTTGGGGGCAACTGTATCACATGCAGCAAGTCTCACAGCTTCTTCCTACATGGGTTGCACTGAAAGTAAAAGTGCTCATGGCCATAATTATTTACCTTACCATTCCATTTATTAAGATTGGAGTGATATGTTATAATCAAAATTGGATTTTACTGGGGCGCCTGGGTGGCTCAGTCTGCTAAGTGTCTGCCTTTGACTCAGGCAAACCAACTCAGAGTTCTGGATAGAGCTCCTCATCAGGCTTCCTGCTCAGTGCAAAGCCTCCTTCTCCCTCTGCCCCTCACCCCAGTCTTGTGCTCTCTCTCTCTCTCTCTCTCAAATAAACAGATAAATTTTTTTAAAAAATTAGATTTTGCTAATAAAGAGATGACATATTAATGTACTACTTTATTTAGTCACTTAAAATACATCTTGAACACTATAAACTCATCATATTCAAGCTCTACTCATTCTAGGAAGATATTCTTTCTCTTTTTGCTACCAAATATCACTCCCTTCAAAGGATTCTTTAGTAACATGAATCTGGAACACTAAATTGTAGACCTCCTTTATCATATTAACTTTTTATAGGCTTTTATAAATTTAACTGCAATCCCCTGAAAACCCTAAAAGTGAATTTTTGTTATTGAGATCATTAAGCAGGTATCTAATACATAATTGTCAGTAGAAAATTCTAAACAAATTATTTTATTAATAATGTAATTCACTCTATAGAAGAGAGAACTATCTGGTGCATCACTAGTCACAGTGAAATTCTTTCTGTTGATGATATGCTAGTAGTTAATAAATATTACTGGCAGCTATTATTTTAACAGTACCTGAATATCCAATAAATATATGTATATGTATATATACATCTAAACCATCTGTTATGAATGTATATATGTATCTATTTACTTCTAAGGAAGTAAATAATAAATAATAAATTTAAAAATAAGCTGATACTTCCTGTTCTCTCACATTCTTTCACACTCACCCATGCACACATGCACTTCTATGATATTTTAAGTGTAGAATAAATTATTCATATATTTATATGCATATTATATTGATATTCATAAGGTGTTCATAATTTCTTTATGTATATACCAGCACAATTTGAATTAACCAAGGAAAACACAGCCTAACACATGGAAGAAAAAAATGTGCAATGTGTTTTTTTTTAAGAATCTGAAAATCCAGAGACTATAGATAAAGAGTATGGAGGTGTGATATTTGGTCTTGTGTCTGTCATCAGGGAAAGCTTAAGTGATAAGAAATCACTTGAGAGCAACAAGAATGAAAGACTTTCCCCATTTCTCCTCACCACAAACCAGGGGCAGCATCAGCTTCTGCCCAGTTAATGTCCTTGTAATCATTACTTGCTGCAGCGCTCAGAGCTTTCTTAAGTTCCAAGCAAACTACACTGGTACATACACACACAAAACATGTCTATGCTGTTTATTACACAAATTATGGAATTCTGAAAAGCATTCCTTTAGAACAAATTAATAAAAATTAGACAGGCTATATAAATTTTTATGTTTTTGCACTTATTATGAAAATGTCAGTATATCATTCTTCTCCCCATCGTGAACTTATGCACCATAAATAATAGATTTATTGCAATGAAGAATTTTTCACTCTTTCTATAGAGAATATTTTCCAGTAATTCTACTCATCAGATATCTGATTAAAACTAGCAAGAGTATAATCAGCCAGAATCTTGATTCAATTACATGTGGCAACTTTGCTATATTCTCCCAGTGCATGCATAAAACTGCCATTTAACACTGCTAACATTTGAAGTCTTGGAAAAGCAAGCTGCTTTTAAAAGTAAAAAAAAAAAAAAAAAAAAAAAAAAAAAAAAAAAAAAAAAAAAAAAAAAAAAGAAGTAAAAGAAAAAGAAATTGCCTCTACTAGTAATTGTTGTATTCCTAGTAATTTGAATATGATCCAATTCATATAACTTAAGCATGGCATTTTTCTGACAATTTCATTAATTATGAGATAAATACTAGTATAAACAAATGTAATTCTAAGAGACATTTCCAGTAAGACACCTAGATATACTTGACTCTGTCATTCATAATATATTTCTTGGTTAAATGAATTATGAGTTTATCATGTAATGATACACACTTTCATAATACCCATTAGGGCTAAATGTGGTTTATACATTTCAGATAATTTAGAGCTTGAGAAATTTCATTCTGAACCGCATTGTCTCAATAAAGTTTAAGATTATGGAGACATTAACTGATAAATTATTGTAAAGTTCTGTTAATTAGTTTAAATTCCAAGGACCTAAAAGTAATCATCTTCAAAATCAGAATCACTTATTTGGTATTTTTTTAATTCTTTGTGATCCTAAGATAAATACATAAAATATGTTGATCTACTTTCTCTTTTGGAAAAATGATACTAAATTATGATATTGCTTTTATTATTTTTCTTTCCAGAGTCAGCTTAGTTCAATACAACAAATATTTATTTAGTATATTAGCATATTTGTAACCCAGGGGCTTTTACTTCAAGGAAGAGTTCATAAATTAACCCTTGAGGTGATCTGCTTACATGTGAGTCAGATACTACAGGGCTGTGTACAATATCACACTGTCAATCTCAGGTTGACACAGAACTGCACCTGCATGCAGACGGGTACACCCTCCCCCCCCCCAACACACACAGAGGCATCAGCTGCAACAAATATCTGCAAGTATCTAACTCCAGAAGTGATCTTATGTCATTTAATCTACAAATTATTTTAAGCCAAGCTATTGCCAGGGTCACAAATTAGATATATATTATCTTTACATATTTTTATCTTTTTCAGACTTAAATCTTCTTCTGGAGCATGGTATAGTATTCATAGATCAATAATACATGATGCATAAGTAATACTATGTTTTCTCACCAGATTTTTTAAATTTAGGATTCTGTGTTTTTGAGAATATCAGATGTTTCCATCTGTCACTGCATGTTTTTACAGTGACTCTAATGGAAGACAACTCAGAAATGAGCTCTCTTTTTTTTAACTAATTCATAATATATTTGTAGTTTTACATTTAAAAAAAGATATTACCTGTGAGAAATGAAAGTATACAATATAAAATCAATACTTGGAAACTGTGAATATCTATTGAATTTCATATTGGCACATGGAAAATCTGTATTCTCATTTTGTAAATATTGTATCAACAGAAAGAAATTTAATTACCAACCCTGAATGATCAATAGATTTAGTCATACTCCTTTTGTCAAGTACCTTGAACAAAGGTCTTTTGGCAAATATTTCATTTTTATATGAAAAGAATACTCTCTGTTTCTGAAGAGTTCTGAATTTGTATCCCTAACTCATCAACTATCTTGTTTTCTTGACATAATTTTTGAAAGCAACCCCTTTCACTCTGAAAGATGTCCTGGTTTGTATGATAAATTATTCAGTCACCTTACAGACATAGAATGTATGAAGAGTAGTGCATGATTATTGCTCTGGTATAGATTTGGGGAGGATAACAGCAAGCCTGGAGAAGGGACTCTTAAGAAGATTTTAGTGGTCATGAAACATATCTAAGAGTTGTTACCCTGCTGTTTCTTAAAAGGATATTGAGAGCAGAGGAAACAAGTAAAAAGTCATTGAGGCATTAAGTGAGAAAAAGCACATGTATTCAAATGACCACTTGGCAGGAAATAGGAATACACATTGAGAGCAGGGCAAAATGAAGCTTGAAATTTCATGAGGCCAGATAATAAACCGTGCTTATCTAAGCAATATATATTGCATTCGGAAAGTTACAAGAAACCATTGGAAGATTTTAGTCAGGATTGCAATGTAGACAGTATATCCTATCATTTCCGTTCCCCAAGCCTCTCTGATTATGTCTCTCTATCACACACTAATAACACCTGAGGCCCGGCCACACCATCACTGTCACCCAGGCCACGGAAGCAGCCTCTGAACTAGCTCTTTTCCCTCAGCTCCTGCCTGACATAGCAGCTTGAGTTCTGATTGTAACGTGCAAAGCAGGTTATAATTGAACAAAATATTTTGTGCATTTTCAGTGATTTAAAAATGAATTATTAGAATGAGAGTTACTGGAAATAGGAAAAAACTTGTATGATTTTTGACATAAATTCCTATGTTTTTCTTAAAAAACTATGAATTCCCCTATTAAAACATTCTGATAGATGATGATTACAGTTAAAAGAAAATGTTAACTCTTAACTGTCCCTGTGTGATCTGCCTCTTGTCAACCTCTCCAACTTCATCTCCCTCCCCTCGTCCACCTCTTTCATTTTCCTCACAGACCCAGCACTACATGAAAGCCTCATTTTTAAACTGTGCTTAGTAATTCCTTCTCACAAAAAAACCATGAAGAGAAGAATCTTACATCATTCATCATGGTAACCCTAACGTGTAAAATACTGGAATATCATAAAGTTCTCAAAAAACAGATGTTAGATTCGCTGTTTAAGTTTCACAACATCATTGCCACTGTAATGATGAAAGATCACTAAACGTACTTTAAAAACTTTCTGTATTTTCTTTAACATTTATAAATTTCCATAAATGTGGATTATGTATTTAACGATGAATCAAATATAAGATTCTTACATGCACTGAACTTTATTTATGTTAATATTTCTTGTCCTACCATTGTATGATATGTGTGTTTGTGTTTCTGTTTGAGAAACAAGATACCGAAGATCAAATTTGAAATTTTTTGTAATGAAAACTATATATATACATATATATATATAAATGATTTTTAATAATTTCAGGCATGCAGGTAAAAAGAAAGCACTAAGTTATTCTATTTTAAATATGCAATACTGTATATTTTTATAATGTTGAATACTTAGTTTTCCATTAATCTACCTATAATGGATACATACACAGAAGTTTATTCCAGAATTTGTTGTTTAGACATGATAATCTATGTCTCAATTCATAGTTTTTTAAGAAAAACATGGGAATTTATGTCAAAAATCATACAATTTTTTTCCTATTTCCAGTAACTCTCATTCTAATAATTCATTTTTAAATCACTGAAAATGTACAAAATATTTTGCTCAAAGATATATAAGTGTAATTTTGATTTTTATTAAATGACAAAAAGGCAAAATCTCTAAATTTCTTAAAATAGCAGAAAGGTTAAATATATTATAGCACACCTAAAAATTAAAAATTACACATATGTGGGCGCCTGGGTGGCATTAAGCCTCTGCCTTCAGTTCAAGTCATGGTCTCAGGGTCCTGGGATGGAGGCTGGCATCGGGCTCTCTGCTCAGCAGGGAGTCTGCTTCTTCCTCTCTCTCTGCCTGCCTCTCTGCCTACTTGTGATCTCTTTGTTTGTCAAATAAATAAATAAAATCTTTTAAAAAATTACACATATGTAATAGAAGGACCTAGGAAGTTTTCTAATGAAATAGAAAATATATACGTGTATATATGTGCATATGTTTATATTTTAATATGTTTGTGTGTATCCATTTTATCTCTAGAGAGAAAGAAAAAGGAAACCGGAAAATAAACCTACCAAGATGTCTATAGTATGCATATTTTAACCTCCCTGAAACATAGATTCCTTTCACATTCAATAGATTTTACAATCACTGACAGCTAGTTGGGAGTCATGACATAGATGTGTGAAAAATCTCCCTTAGCACCTTCTGGTAAAATCACAAAACTGTCAACATCAAAGCTGCTAAATTTTCACGAAGTATGACTTTATGATTAGATCAAGGGTGATTTTTTTTTCCTTTCGTTTACCCAGATTTTTCAAACAATTTGTGTGATTTTGTAGAGAGGAAAAAATTAACAAATCCTATAAACATAATGTATAAACACAGAAAGCACATAAACAAAATAGTAAGTTAAATTTTGAAAATTGAAAAAAGGAGGAAGGAATTATACTAAATAGTACCTTCTTTAATGTTTTTGAGAAAATTAATTATAGATTATAAATAGGATGTTAAGTGAAAATACCAATAAACTTTGTGTCAGTTTCAAGTCTAAGCAACCCTTACTATCTATGGCCCTGGTCACACCTCCACTACTCTCTTTATTCATTTTTCATTTTTTTCTTCTGTGAAATAGAGATATACTCAATTGGTTTTGAGGAAGTTCGCAAATTCAATCTCAGACCTGAAGGTTTTTCAAAATCCTGATTTTATAGGTGTTCAGGTTATTTCTTTTGCCTTATAAAGCATTTGTGGTCATTAAATATATATATATTATATAGTGGATAAATTATTGTGATTATATATATATATAAAGTTTATGTTAAAATATTTTTAAGAAACTGCCAAATGGTTTTCCACAGTAGCTGTACTATTTTGTGTTCCCGCTAGCAATGTATGGGGATTCCAGTTTCTGCACATGAATGTCAGCACTTGGTATTTTCTATCTTACTTCACTTCAACCATTCTAGTGGATATGTTATGGTATTTTATTGTGATTTAATGTACATTTCTCTAATAACTAATAACATTGAACATCTCTTAATGTACTTCTTAGTCATTTATACATCTTTAATAAAATAGCTTCAAATTATAGGTTTATTTCAATTGCATTATATGCTTATTATTAATTTATAAAAGTTTCTTATATATATTCTGAATACAAGTCCTCTATTGGATAAATGTTTTGCAAATTATTAATTTTTTTCTTTCATGGATAACTGTTCTCATGATTTAAAAAAATCATTGTTTCACCCAAAGTCATGAAGCCTTTTTCTTTTTCTTTTTTTTACTGTGTTCCTTTCTAGAAGTTTTATAGTTTTAGGTTTTATATTTAAGTCTATGGTTAATTTGTATTTAATTTTTGTATATAATGTGAGGAAATCGCCTGATATTATTATGATTATTATTATTTGCATGTGAGTATCCATTTTCTCAGGGCACTTTTAGTGAAAACCATTTCATTATAAAGGTATGTTTTATATTTGGACCCTCAATCCTATTCTATTAACTTATTTGGCTAATCTTGCATAAATACAAAACTATAATGATTACTATTATTTTATAGTAAGTTTTAAAATCAGGTACTATAAGTCCTCAACTTTGTTATTTTCCAAGAAATAAAAACTGAATACTTTGGTCCTTAGCATTTTCATTTAAATTTTAGTAAAATTTTGAGAGCATGTATACAAATACACACTGCAAATGAACATCAGTTGCTTTCACTTGTTCTCATCAGTTAGTGTACTTGTTTTGCTTCTATTTTTTTCTCAGAATTGGCTATAAAATGACTTCTGTATCTGTCATTTTAGTAAACCTACTTTTCTAAGACAGTTTACTAAAAAGTAAATAAATTTTATGGTGTTTATGACTATTCATATTTTTTAACTTTAATCAAAATGTACACATATAATTCTCCACTTTCCCTAGGAATTAAATATTTTCTTAAGTTTATGGACCCTACCCTAATACAAATTTCCTTAATTCTTTTTTTTTTTTTTTTTTTTTTAAGATTTCATTCATTTGACAGAGAGAAACACAGCCAGAGAGGGAACACAAGCAGGGGGAGTGAGAGAGGAAGAAGCAGGCTTCCGGCCAAGCAGGGAGCCTGATGTGGGACTAGATCCTGGGTCTCCGGGATCATGACCTGAGCCGAAGGCAGTTGTCCAAACAACTGAGCCACCCAGGCGCCACCCCCTTTTTTAATTTCCTTAATTCTGAAAAAAGTGATTTCTTCTTTTTAGACTCCCATTTCTCTTCAACTCACCTTCTCCCAACCAATAAAGTGCATGCTTCAAAACTTAGTTCTTTAAATGCTTCTTTTGGCTTCACTGAAGAGTTGTGCTGAATGTGCATCTTAGCTAAATGGTAAATAGCGGAGGGTGAGAACAGCAAAAAACTGAGGCCAAGGCTTATTCTGTTATAGCTATGTTCTCCTTCAATTGTATTTTTAAAATTACTGATGCAATATCATTATTTAAAAACCTTATTAAAGTAATTTTAAAATGTGACATTACAGTAGCCCCCCCCCAAAAAGAAGATAATTGTGACAGTTGCCGGCTGCTAGATAATTCCTATTATCATTATAGTATATAATTTTAATGTTAAATAGAGTTGAAATTTTTTAACATTTATTTATTTGAGAAGGTGTGGCAGGGAGAGAGAGAGAAAGAGAGAGACTCAAGCAGACTCTGCACTGAGCATGGAAGTGGACAGGGCTTTATCTCACACTCCTGAGGTCATCATCTGAGCCAAAACCGAGAGTTGAATGCTTAACCCACTGAGCCATCCTGGCACCCCTAGAGTTGACTTTTAATTGAGATTGGTAAAGAAGTAAGATTTGGTGGCTAGGAACTTCTTAGAAACATTGCCAAAGGCCAGGGAAGCAAGGGCAAAAAATGAACTATTGGGATTTCATCAAGATCAAAAGCTTTTGCACAGCAAAAGAAACAGTCAATAAAACCAAAAGACAACTGACAGAATGGGAGAAGATATTTGCAAATGACATATCAGATAAAGGGCTAGTATACAAAATCCATAAAGAACTTATCAAATTCAACACCCAAAGAACAAATAACCCAATCAATAAGTGGGCAGAAGACATGAACAGACATTTCTGCAAAGACATCCAGATGGCCAACAGACACATGAAAAAGTGTTCAACATCCCTCAGCATCAGGGAAATACAAATCAAAACCACAGTGAGATACCCCCTTACACTAGTCAGAATGGCTAAAATTAACAAGTCAGAAAACAACAGATGTTGGTGAGGATATGGGGAAAGAGGAACCCTCTTACACTGTTGGTGGGAATGCAAGCTGGGGCAACCATTCTGGAAAACAGTATGGAGATTCCTCTAAAAGTTGAAAATAGAATTACCCTATGACCCAGCAATCAAAGTACTGGGTATTTACCCTTAAGATACAAGTGTAGTGAACCAAAGGGGCACATGCACCCGAATGTTCATAGCAGAAATGTCCACAATAGCCAAAATATGAAAAGAACCTAGACATCCATCAACAGATGAATGGATAAAGAAATGTGACACTCACACACCTACACACACACACACACACACGCATGCGCACACACAGGAATACGATGCAGCCATTAAAAAGAAAGAAATCCTGCCATTTGCAACAACGTGGATGGAACTGAAGGGCATTATGCTGAGTGAATTAAGTCAGTCAGAGAAAGACAATTATCATATGACCTCTCTGATATGAGGAATTTGAGAGGCAGGACAGTGGTTCATGGGGTGAAGGAAAATATGAAGTAAGATGGGACTGGGGAGGGAGACAAATGATAAGAGACTCTTAATCTCAGGAAACAAACTGAGGGTTGCTGGGAGGTGAGGGAGGGGGATGGGGTGGCTGGCTTGTGGAAAAATAAAAGAAAAAAAATTTTAAAATTAAAAAAAAAAAAGATTTTCAGGCATTGCTCATGAGTTTCCAACAAATCAAGAAACTTTCTTTCTCTTTAGAGCTATGTACTGTGATAGAGTTTTCAGTCTGTGTAAAACTCCTTCAAAAGATTTGTTTGGTAATGTTGTTGCAGTATTTCCTAATACCATAATCTGGGTAAGACCTTAGCCTTAGCCCAGAAGATCTACAGAATAATAATATAATACATTTGTGTTGTTTTAAGCTACTAAGTCTGTGGCAATTTATTCCAGCATCAATGGGAAAATAAAATAGATGTTGGTACCTCAAAGTTATGATCTACAGAATTTTGTTCCAGCATCAATAGGGAAACAAAACAGATTTTGGTAATACCTACAAGTCAGATACTACTGTAACAGACAAATAAAAATAAACACGTGGAAGGCTTTGAAAGTAGGGAATGGGAATAGGCAGGAAGAATTGTGAAGAGTATGGTAGGATAAACCTAGATTGCCTTGAATACAACATAAGTAAAAATATGAATGTTAACTCTGCTGGTAACATAGTTCAAAATGAGGTACATGTTACAAAGTACATATCTTAAAGAACATCTAAATTATCATGAATAAACTGTTGGTAGAAATAGGAACTTTAAAGACACTGGTGGTGAGGGTTCATGTGTAAATGAGTTAGATGTCAATGGAAACTAGAGGAAAGAAAATCCTTATTTTATAGTAGTGGAAAGTTAAACTGAATTGTGACTTGTAGTTACGTGAAATGCAAATTTTGTGAATGGTGAACCTGTAAATTTAGCAGAAGAGTTTTCCAAGTAAATTGTTTCAGGTTTGCTACTTAGAATAAACTGTGAAAGGGCAGAGACCAAGGCAAGAATTGTTAAGCAAAAATGGTCCTGGTGCTTGATGTTGATTTAAGAATTTCTTAGTCTATCTAGATCACAAAATTTGTTCTAATTAGGAGATTCACTGTCAGACAAGCATAATTTGGAGAATAAGCCAGGGGTTTGGACAAGCAACCTTTATCTAGTTTCTCAGAAAGATCAAA
>PITA01011364.1:34252-67261 GCA_004023965.1 Spilogale gracilis | reverse complement strand
TTTGTTGTCTATTACAAATGCACTTTATTTTTACATTATCTGGCTATGAGAATGTGCTGTTAGGTCTTGGTGGCAAAGCCGCTGCATTTTCTTCTCTTTATGTCATATTAAGTGTGTACAGCAGGTAGGGTCTGTTGCCTGGGGTCTGAGGTCGCCTGCCCACTGGGGGCAGCTGGGCCATGTGGCCACCGAGGCTCTCTGAGTCAAAAGGAGGCTTAGGGCAGTGAAGGAACAAATGTTCGCCCCTACTCTCCACCTGCTCCAGAGGCTGAAGGACCCAGCACTCTATTCACATAGGCTTGCAGTAACTAAGAGAATCATGACTCAGTCCCTTGCTGGTCTGAGATGTGGGACTGATCTCTCTGTTTCATGATCTGGCATTCAGTGTCCTTAAAGGGACACCAGGAAAATTCCAGGGCCTTGTGAGACAGCATTGCTTTAGAGGACCCTTTCCTCTTCCCGCCTCTCCCAGGAGCCTCTCTGCTAGGAACAGGCTGCTGCACATGAGAATTTTCTCTTCTTGGGAATGAGTTTTCAGAAGCTCACTCCCCGCCCTCCGCCCGGTGCTGATCTGCCGATTCCTGCAGAGAGCTCTGGAGGTCTGCACCCCGCAGATTCCCAGAGCAGATGGAGCGCGTTATGAATGATCTTTCTGTCTCACACTCTTGGTGGGGAAGACGACTCCCACATTAGTACCTAGCATGCTCAAGAGCTCGTGTGATCACGAGTCAAAACACTACCACCGGGAGGGTGTAAGTTATCATGCCCCTGCCCTGTTTCAATGCTTCGAGGCCTTCCATGGCCACGTGCCCACGCGGAGGTCTGCGGCTTGTCCGCAGACCTCCGCCTCCTCCCACCTGAGCCTGACCGGACGGCCGCACCCAGGGCTGCCCTCCTCTTGTTCTTTGAGCTCTTTGCTCTTTTCTGCCCTGGGACCATCACATGTGCTGCTCTCCCTCGCAAGACTACCCTTCCCTCCGTGTTTATCGTGGAATCACGACTGAGCCCTCAGAGCCCCCCTGAAGCTGAGTCGGGATCCCCTGGACCCCCCTGAGGAGGTCGGGCTATAGCACCCCATCTTGCCTAGCACCTTTTTATTTTCCTTCACCTGATTAAAAGGAAATGTGGTCTGCCCACCCTGGACTATAACCCCAGGAGGCCGGGCTCATCCCCCACGGAGATAGCCCCTTACCGAGTAACTAAAGCAACAAAGACAACCCAGCCTTCTCCACTTTGTGCATATATCCCTCATCTCCTCATTCCCTTCACTCCCGCAGAAGGAAGACAGGAGGGCTGAGGCTCACCAGTGTCTCTCGAAACCACTTGGTCTGAGGCCATCCCCACAACAGGATGGTTTGAGCATGACAGCCATGTATGTCACACTTTCCAACTGAGCGCGGGGAGATGTCGGCTTAGGAGGCTTGTGCCCCATCCTTGTCATTTCCGCCATCCTGTGGCCCCGCAGTATCCAAAAGAGCACCCCGAACTCTGAGCCACGTGTAGGTCAGGGGTAGCTGCTCACAGAGACCAGCTCTCGGGCTTGCATTCTAGTCTGCCCCCCAAGAGCACACAGTTTCAGAAACAGAAACTGATTTCAGCAAATGCATGCAGAATATGCTGACCGCATAGTGGAAACACGAAAGCATCGACGTGAAGGTACTTAAAACATACCTCATTTAATAATAGAATCTTTTTCTCATCGGGAAGAAGCACGTTTAAGTGCATTTGGAGGTGGGAGATGAAGGTTGGCCGGCTAAGACAATTGGATAAAAATATGGGAAGCTTCCAAGTCCGGGAAAAATCAAATGATTTTTCTAACAATAACCCAGAGAGCCTGGCCTTAGGGAGGGTTGATCCCACTTCTAACCCTTCAGGTGGCTGGTTCACTGGTTCCACTTAAGGCATGAGCTCAGCAACAAATTAAGTAAAATGTCCCCAATAAATGCTAATAAGCCCCAAGAGGAAACAGGGGCATTCCCACGCATACCAAATACACTCATTAGCATCCCTGCTATTATGAAGAATAGCAAAATGACCTTGCAATCATTAGAAGCTTAAAATGCTATGACTTCAGTTTAGAGGGACACATATTACATTGTAAAACCTAATTAGTGTTACCTTTGCTAATTGCCGCCTAGCACTAAGCTAGATACAATAATGCATGATGGACGTTCAGGGACATCAGATATAACCCCACCACCCATTTTAAAGGAAGTAAAATGATAGGAGAAGAGCCATCTGAAAAGATGTTTGTCTGAATTGTGAGTGGTTTGCGGAAAGCGGGGGAAGCATGTGCAGTTAGTATATTTATTTGTGCGAATCCTAAATGCTGAAATTTTCTCCTGAGAACACTGTTCCTCTCCTGTGTTTCTCTGATGTGAATGCCGGGATGCCAAACAATAGGGGGAAATTACTGTAGCACCAGAATCCTTCCCAGCAGGAAAACAGGTGTTCAGGGATACAGTGAAATTCTCTCTCCCAGGCGATCAGAAGATTCAGCCCTCTCCCAGCCCGGAGCTGCAGCCAGGACATCAGGCAGCCCTCTGTGTCCAGGAGTGGATCTGTCCACTAGGTGAACTCTGCTTAGCTCTCTCGTTCTCCCTGGAGGAGGCTCAGGGAGCACTCATGTGGGACTGTCAGGTCCTCGTGTCTCTTAACCCTGAAGACAAAACCAAAAATAGTCAAAAAGGTTGACCCTCCAACCACATCCACCCCCTGGAAGTACATGTCTGCAGGCGTGCGTACACACACACACACACACACACACACACACACACACACAGCTGCGCCTCGCTTCCAGCTGTGCTCAACATTCATAACAAGGTTGTGAAAAGAAATTATTTTCTTAGGGTTGTCAGGGTTTTTTTTCTTCCATCATAGAATAGATGATAGCTGATTTTTCCAGAAATAAGCCTGTCACTTGAGCCTCTCTCAGGGGCCCTCCTGAGTCTATCCTAAATGGTACAGATTAAAATCAAGTCATAAAGTTTTACAACCGGCAGTGGTCATAAAGCTAGTTTAGAGCTTTGTGTTCATGCTCTGTTCTGAGCAGGGCGAGGGGTCCTCCGAGGTCCTTCTGCCTCTGCTGGGACAGGAGGGAAGGGCAGAGATGAAAACAGCAGGTGAGGCCTCCTTCCACCCAGGCAGCCGCTCTTAGCTACTTTCAATATCAAGTATACATGTCACATTTCATTTGAAAAAGCAAAACCTCCACGACTAAAAACAGCTAGAAAGTCATCAAGAGGCCATTGAGGACCAGGGAAGCTATGTGATTTCCCCCAGGTGCCCCTGGACCCCGGCAGGGCCAGAGCCAGAATTCGGGCCCCTTGGATCCAGGGTTCCACCTTGAGGTCGGGGTTCAAAGAACCCGAGGAGCACCAGCTGCTCCCAAAGCTGGTGATGCCTTACAGCCCACACTTGCAGACTTCCTGAAGGACAGCACGCTCCAACCTTACTTTTACAGATGGTCTTAGGCATTCTTAAATAAGATTGCATTCACAGAGCTCAATTTCCCGAGGACAACAGGGATCTCACTCGAGGAGGGGGGCACTCATACTCTGTGTGGTGCTGCCCCAGCCTCCCCTCCAATACCACCCCGCTCTAAGGCTAGCTCCTCCTGCTAGCCTTTCTTCTTTGATTCTTCTGGTCAGAGCTAGATTCTAGAAGCAAAATCATCGGTTCAGTGTGATTGCTGGCCCCCATGCAGTGACGAGGCCTCCCTATGGCCACGGGACCTCCATAGAGCGACAGTAGGGTGTCCTTACAGGGCAGCCCCACCACGAAGCTTGAGGAGCATTGTCCCTTCACCTTTGTCTTCCTCCTCCTCGCTGTCCTTCCTCCCACCCCCACCCCCATCCTTTGTAATAGCCGAGGAGTTTTTGTTTTTTTTTTAATGGAGCTGCTGATAATTAAAATGATATCTTTGTTCCACCAATGTATGAAACTCTGGGAAGTTATTATCAGAGTCAGACACTGGTATTTTGATATCCCCGAATCTTTTTTGATATAAGGAATAAATTTCTAAGACATGAGGATCTAGAGCACCACGCTATTTCCTAATCGCCCTTTATAATTTGCGGTGTCTTGGGATGCTTCTCAGGCATTCCCGCTGTGGCTTCTGTATACTTCAAACCCATGTGCCGTTAAATGCAGAAGCCAGGTACTGAATTAATGAAGGCAGCTTCAAAAGCTCACCTCTCCAGCAGGCTGAAGACCTAAGAGCAAACTCAGAGAGGGTGAGGGGGCTTGGGAAAGTACTAAGCACAAACAACAGACCTCATAAAGTCAGCAGAGTGAGCTTGGGACCGTAATCAGGCGAGCGGGGGGCAGAAGAGGGGACCGTCAGCGTGACAGCTGACTCTGTCGGGGAGCTGAGGGTGTGGAAGAAGGGGCTGTGTTTGGGACAGTTGTGTGACCCAAATAGAAGCAGCACTAAGGGACACAACCAGGAGGTCGCTGGGAGAGGACGGGGCACAGGGGTCGTGTTGACCGACCGGGGTCGACAAGCACTCTGAGTTGAAAAGTGGGGTCGCTGGCTCATCTTCGGCTCCCCTCAGCCACTTTAGTAACGTCTCAAGAAGGCAGAGCATTTGAACAGGGCCTGCCAGGGAAGAAAAAAGCTGACAGAAAGTGCTTGGCCATCAAAACGAATTCCCTGAAGCCCCATGTTAGCATGCGCAGTCACTCTATCAATAGGGGAAGAGGGACTTCTGAAACCCTCACCGTACCTCTGCACACAGCCGGGGAGTAGGAAACTTGGGGGCTCAGTCACTACTAAAGGGGAAAGTTCTTCATGGGATTCACTTGATAGCTACCAGCACGTGGGACAATTACAGTGCTAGACCGGTGCGTGGGTTTTCAGAAGTGGATTGGGGAATATGAGGGGAGTTATAATAGGGCACAGCAGGGGCAGGAAGAAGGAGGGCTTGGCATTTGGGCTCCGTGCTTTTTCCTCTAGACTACTGCAGAGAAGCTGAGGCCCTGGCCAAGTGAGGGCTGGCCCACTAGGATGGCCACGGCAGAACTTTTCTTGGCCATCCTGGCGATCGAGGCTGCCCGTCCTAGGGACAAGGTGCTCTCTGAAGCCTTCTCGGTGAGGAACTCTGTTCTCTGTTGAACCTGCTGAGCGCCACGTCATTCTCTTACTGTTTCTGCCCCTACTCCCTCTAGTAATTATGTCTTCGTTTTAATGTAAGAATTTAACTATAGAGATTACACTGACCCTTCCCTCCAGAATGAAAGGATGTGGGTTCCTCCACCAGATTCATTTGTGATTGTGGCTGGGGGTTTCTTTAAACTAATTTTATTGTTCATGACACTGACAGTTTATGCAATGAATGCAATTATAGGCTATGATTGGCTGTCGCAGCTAAAGGCTAAAAGTGCCACTTCCTGGGATATGCAAGAAAGAAAAGCAGAAGATATTAGAAAAATAGTCAGTTACAGCGATATTTTTTTATAAAGTGATCCCCCTAAACCTTCATTTTAAAAAAAAAGCTAATTTAATTTCCCAAACAACCTGCAAAAGATAATCTAATTATCCACTCCTATATTGCTCTCATAATTTTTCCAAAGTTCTCTGTTGTTGATGCCTTTGTGAGTTCTCCTTGTCTACAAGCAAAGAAGTTGCTATCTCAATGCACAGGTCCCCACACAACCTACTCAGTGTGACTCCTCCCAAAAGTGTGCTTGGAAGTCCTGATGCAGCTTCTAATGTGTTAGCTCATTGAATCAGGAGATATTTGAGACCTAAGGTTTGCGCTGTTTTCATCTACAGTTGAAGGAGCAATAGAAAGAATTGGCCTCTGGAAGGAAGAAAGGAAGGAAGGAAGGAAGGAAGGAAGGAAGGAAGGAAGGAAGGAAGGAAGGAAGGAAGGAAGGAAGGAAGGAAGAGAAGGAAGGAAAGAAGGAAGGAAGGAAGGAAGGAAGGAAGGAAGGAAGGAAGGAAATTTTCCTTGTTCCTTGTTGTAAGAGGAAATAAGTAAATAAATAAATCAGCTGGACACCAAATCAGAACTAATTGTGACACAGCCACACAATGGCATAGTCCTGAGCATCAAAAAGGAATGAAGTACTAACACACACAACAACGTAGACAAATCTCATAGTAGTTATGCTAAGTGAAAGAAACCAGGCCCCCAAAGGAGTTTCTGCTATGTGATTCCATATTTGTAAAGTCCTAGGAAAACCAAACTTCATTTTTAAAACAGAAGGCTGAAAGCTGCTTGACTGCAGGAGGGCAAAAGAGAGAGATTACAAAAGTGCGTCAGAAAACTTTGGGGATGTTGGATATGTTCGTTATCGTAATGGTAGTGATGGCTTCGTGGTGAACACACGTCACAACTTCTAAAATTGTACACTTTAAACATGTGCAATTTACTGTATGCTGATTATAGGTCCATAAACCTGTTAAAATCAACATACACCCTTTATTAAGTCCTGGCTCCCTCATTGGCTAAGTATGATCTTAACTTCTCGGGACAATAGTTTACTCACCTGTAAAATAGAAATCATAAGGCCTGTCCCACAGGGTTATTAGGACCGTCAACATGAGAAAATAACTATCCACGTGTGTGTGTGTGTGTGTGTGTGTGTTAGTGTGAGGGGTTGTGTGTGTGTATGTATATTAATAAACTCATGAATGGCCGTCATCAACTTGAATCACTGCAGAAGTGCAAGGATTCAAAGCAATTCCTCTGGGGCCTAGCCTGTTACCATGTGGAGAGCTGGTACACCATCTTCGTTTAACCGAAGGAGGACATCTGACACTTAGTCAACCTCGTTTGGCACCACAGTCTAGATATTATCTAGTCGTTGAACTTCTTTTTGTTTTTTAAGATTTTATTTTGTTTGTTTGACAGAGAGAGACACAATGAGAGAGGGAACACAAGCAGGGGGAGTGGGAGAGGGAGAAACAGGCTCCCCACTGAGCAGGGAGCCCGATGAGGGGCTCAATCCTGGGACCCTGGGATCATGACCTGAGTCAAAGGCAGACGTTTAAGGACTGAGCCACTCAGGCTCCCCTCTTCATTGAACTTCTGATAGGGCCTCATGGAATCCTGAAATGGTACGTCTTAGAATACAAGGAAGGCAAGAGATACCACATTCTAGATTCAGACAGATGAGACAGAATGACGCCTCGCACCTGATCCGGGGCCTGTGGCTGTGCCTTTATGAAGGATGCTTAAGGAAGGAGAGCGTGGCGAATAGGGTGATGGAAACAAAAGTCCTGGAATGTTTTCTGTGCTCACCTATGCTCTTCTCTTTGTAGGAATTGATCTGTTAGAGAGCCTGGTAAGATTCTGATAAGAGCCCTCTACATTCACAGCGCAGCAGAGTGGGATCGAGGTGGGGGCTGAACTGAGCTCCCTTGCCTCAAAGACTCTTCCAGGCCCCAGAAAGCTCTGAATTGTAAATGGTCTGATGGCAGCCTTTGTGAGCTGTCTGGATTAGCCGCCCGAACTCTCGGCGTTTTCTCCCCAGCTTCCCAGCAATCAGTTCAGCCCACTTGATCACACGTCTGCCTCACTCCAGCGTGCACTGTGTGTGCGCTCATGTTGCCTTTTGCAGATTCCACAATACTTTCACCAAGTTATCACATTTAGTCCTCACCTTTGTTCTATGGGGCATGTAGGACAGGCCCTACAGGATTCCAGTTCATGGTTAAAGGAATCGATGCCCGTGTCAGAATAACATTTGCTCAAGTTCCCTCACTGAACAGAGGGGAGAGGAGGGTCAAGTCTCTAGCTTCTAACACCTGTTCCTATGCTCTTTCTTCCATCCCCAGGGAGATGAATGGCATGGCCCTTGGCTAACTCATTCTGAAGGCAATATTATGCCTATTCCCATTTTGAACGTGACTTACGTAGGGTAACGCAGTGGCTGAGCAGAGATTTGATTCTGCCAAATGCAGCCTTCTGCCACTGTACCAATTTTATCTCCAATATTCGGTTCATTTCAAACATCATTTCCACCAGGCATGGCATTCTCTGGCCTTTCCATTCTAGGCCAAGGTTGGGGAAACCTTGAGGTGTTCGGGGCTCGTGGAAGGAAAGGGCGAGACATGTAGACCTCTTCAATAGACCAGCCCAGATCCCCGCCTCTCTCCATCTCCTCCCTACAAATGCGGATGGGCTGTGGAACAACATACCTCACAAGTTGGTGAAGAATGATCAGTGACCCTTTTGACTTCACGAATCTGGAAAAAGAGCAGCGTGGAAGCTAAATTTGGGCAGATAAGAGAGTCCTCCTTGGAAAGCATGCTGACCGTGACCATCATCAGTAAAGCTCCTTCCTCCTCAGCCTCCAATCCCCAAAGCATCTCCCCACCCTTCCACTGACAAGGCACGCCTGTCTCTTAGTCTTAGAGTGATGAATGCATGCTCGCTCTAATATTCATAGGCTACATTCGACACTGAACCTGAGCAATCACCAGGAGTTTTGGAAAGTCAGACTCCGATGTTGCAGATGATATGACGCCTCAATTATTCCGAAGCAGTGGTTTCCGAACTGCCTTCTCTAACTTTGTGGGGACCCCTGCACTCTCTGCTCCACCGTTGCCCCCTGCCTTTCCCACAGTCTTGCAGAAGGGTGGTCAAGGTGCAGCAGTGTCGGACAGGGAGGCTGATCTCTGGCTCCCATGCTAACCTCAGACTTGGACTTTCCTGAGCCCACTCAGAACCATTATCTTCTTTTCTGAACGTTGAAGGTTTATTTTTCTCCACCATCCTCCCCTGCCGCCACGAGGAGACATTTATAAAACTGATCACCACCGGAATGTGAATTTTCTTGTCAAGGGTGGGACAGAATAAAGAATGTGACCATTATTCTCTGCTCATAAAAGAGGCTTCCCTCCAGCTGTTATTCAAAAGACAATCCACGCCCTGCCTGCCCTGGGTCACCCTGCAGAGGGGCATTCCGTAGGCAGGGATCAGCCCGATGCTTCGTGCATGGGACCAAGGGGTCCACCGAATGCGGAACTTGGCTCTCCAGCCCAACTGTTCAATAATGCTCTAATTAGCTACCACAAACTTCAGAGGACCCAGCTAACTATAATTGAGAGATCAGCAGAGGCTGCATGGAGTCAGACATGAATGCTAATTACTGAATTATCCAACACCTGTTTTGGAATGTAGCACGGAAACATGGCTGTGTTTTCAGGCAGAAGACCTCCAGTTTAAGTGAAAAGCTTGTCCTCAGTGAGCAGAGTGAAGCCCTCTAGCGTCCTACAAACCGTATGCCACTCTTACCAGCACCAGCAGGTGATCAAGTGAGGGCTAACGGAGGACAAATGAAGGTCCCATGCACAGTAAATGAAACACCCATGCACACTTATATCCATCAAATGGATATGAATGGCTACATTGATGTCACGATGCAAGCAACGCTCCAGGTTAGTGTATTTCACAGTGCACTTGCCCGTGGACATGGCAGAGGATGTCACCATTTGGAGATTCCATATCAGAACGTTGCAAATTCCTGCACTCTCTGCATCCTGCTCCTCCCTCCTTCAGAACCCTGCGTTTGCCCTCCCCATCCAAAGTGCTTATCATGAGGGGCTATTGATGGACCCACACTACTTAGCATCTTTGTTAAGACCACGTGGAGTGGAACGGGGGCAAGGATGTCCAAAGAACAGTGAGGAGGGTGTGAACGAGTCAGAATCTCGAGATGGAGACGAGCAAAAGAGCAAGGGTGGAGAGAGAGGAGAGAGCGCAGAGTCAGGATGAGAAGTGGATTGAGCGCGGAGAGAAAAGGAAGTCTCCTGTGGTCCCATTCCTCATTTTTACCGATTTGGTTCCATAGCCCATCATCAGCGAACTCACACGGTGGTGAAGTCACGCTTATCCTGTGAGCCTCACAACCTTTTAGATGGAACATTTGTTGCCAGATAGAAAATGAAACCTTTTTCCAAAGCCCGAAACACCCTAAAATTATGGTGGGGCAGGAGCGGGGCCCATAACCTGAGGAGGCTCGGGAGGCAGGTGGCTGTCTTCCACTCGGTGCTCCAGCTAACTGAAACTGTCTTATTCAGAAAAGAAGGGAGTCCCAGTTACCATGAAAGAATTAACAAATCGATAGTAAATAAAAAACAGACTCAGTGGTGCTGGCTTTTTCTCAGTTGGAAGAAGGCTTTACAATGATAACAATGATGATGGCAGTGATGGAAATGTTTAACATGATCATGGGCTTTTACCAACAGCACAGACAAAACTCAAACGGATCTAAGGTTCCTAGGATTCTAGGGTGATCTGTACTCCAACAGTCTTTTCTTAAAAATTCAGTACATTGGATAAAAGATGTACCTGAAAATTTCTCAGAATGTCCATTTGAGAAACACTGTAAGATTTCCACCTTGTCATCGTTTCTCAAGGAAGTCTGCCAATAACAAAGGCAACATGAAAGTATTCTTGTGGAAAAAAGAAATAACAACTTTAACTGAGGGTACCCATTTAAAATAAAGCACATTGGTTGCCTGGGTGGCTCAGTTGTTAAGCGTCTGCCTTCGGCTCAGGTCCATGGTCCTGTGGTCCTGGGATCGAGTCCTGCATGGGGCTCCCTGCTCGGCGGGAAACTTGCTTCTCCCTCTCCCACTCCCCCTGCTTGTGTTCCCTCTCTTGCTGTGTCTCTTTCTGCCAAATAAATAAATAAAATCTTACAAAAAAATAAAGCCCATGAGAAGGAGAGGTGGGTGGGGGGATGGGTGAAATAGGTGCTGGGGAGTAAGGAGCACATTTACCACGATGAGCAGTGAGTCAGGTACAGAACTGTCGAGTCACTATATTGTACACTTGAAATCAACACCGTAGGTTCACTACACTAGAATTAAAGGTAAAAAAAAAAAAAACTTAACAAAAATAATACTGAAGGCAACATGGACATTGTGAAAGATGTCACCATACCGACATGCCTTATGTTTCCCACCATATTCCTACTATGGATCCAAGCACACCTGAAGGTGAATCTTTCCAGACAGCACGCTTCTGCATATGAGATCTTTGTCATTGCTGAAATGTAAAAACAAAGATGTGATTGTTGTCCAAGAGTGAAGAATATCGTACGTACGGACGTCAGATTCCTCTCTTATATTCAAGGCCATAGCAGTTTTTGAAATGATCCTATATCCAACCACGTCAAATCTCAGTGAAGATGTTCTGTATTAATTTTGAGTCTGTGGAAGGGTTTATATATTTAAAAATGATATGGGGAGCTTGGGTGGCTCAGTTGGTTAAGCATCTGCCTTTGGCTCAAGCCATGATTTCAGGATCTTGGGATAGAGCCCTGTGTTGGGCTCCCTGCTCAGTGGGGAGCCTGCTTCTCCCTCTGCCCCTCTCTCCCTCTCCCAGACTCTTCCCCTCTCTCTGTCTCTCTCTCTCAAATAAATAATATCTTTAAAAAACAATAATATACTGACTCAACCTGTTGCCCCTTCATCTAACATTTATTCCTAAGTAGGGTTGGTTGAATTATCAGCTCCAGGCAACATTAAACTTTGCGAACATTGTCATCTATTGGTTGTCTAATCTGAGGCTCTCCCATTGCTAAGCAGCCACTTCTCCTCTCGTATTTCTCAGACCCTTACTGACCGCTGTGCTTTTCTGGATGACCCTTTCCACTTCATCAGACTCTCCAGAGAGAAGACATCATGGCTTTTGAGCTCTCCACAAGCTTGGCAAATTTCTTTATCTCATTTCTCTGGGAATATGCCTCACAATCTGCCATCTAGTTGACCAGCTAATTAGTTTTCTGGGTTGTGATCTTGGCTTGCTTGCTCATTTGTCATTTTACCCTGAGGACTTCTCTGTCACTTGTGTGGCTGTGTCATTACCAGCTCACCCCCGCTTTCTCAGAGCTCCTCAAGCACCTTTTCTCTGAGAGAGCCCTTCATCCTGGCAGTTTGGTTCTGTAGACCTACACTTCTCTCTCTACTTGGATCTTGAGCCCAAATCATAATTTTTTTTACATATGCATACCAGTGTGTGTAAAATCCCGCAGGTAGAGTTGAGTTCATGTCGACATAAAGTCGAATAACAAGGTCCAAGCCCATTGATTGGCAATTTTTAAAATAGTATTTCAGCTATGATAGTCCTGGAGCTACTTTCAACAAATTATCTAAAGATGATGATTTAAAACTCAGGTTTCCAGTGACCACCTCCACTTTCCTGTGTAGAATTTTGTTCAGAATGAAGTCCAGGATTTCTAACAGGCTTCATAGGTGAATCTGAGGCATGCTGAGACTCTTGTTACTACAGAACTTCTTTCTAGCTAGTAGACCAAAAAAAATCATTTATTCATTTATACAGGCCTAATGCTTCATGGTATCTCAAAGTCAAAAAGTATCATAAGGATTCACGGGGATCATTGAGGTCTTTCGTGCCATCTCCCGAGGAGCCTGGACACAATCCATTTAATACCTGCATAGCTAGGGACCTCATGACATCAAGCGACCTCCATTCTTGAGCTGCTCTCATGGCCAGAAGCTTCTTTGTACTGATTCAAAACCTGTATCTCTGCCTCTCCATTCCAGTGTTTGACTCTGAATAAATGCATAACGGTCCTTCTTTTGTATGACATGCTAATATTGGGTCATAAATTCAAATTATCAGGCACTTTTGAGCACCGTATTGAATCCGTAAATCAACCTGTGGTGGGTCTGGGCATTCCAAACCTAAGTCCTGGGCCTCATGATTGTACATGAGATCTTCCTAGTAGAAGGTGAGAGCGACAAGTGCGACGGAATCCATGGCCCTCTAGAACATTCGCCACAGAATAAGCGCCCTTCCTGAAACTTGAAGAGAGTGGTGAATTTTTTTCCCAGGTGCTAAGAATGAGTAAAGGGCATTCCAAGCAGAGGTGCCGACATGAAAGGATTCATGGAGGTCATGATAGTGAACGTGCACTTGGGACTAGAGCAAAGTTCCAAATGCACGGGACCAAGAAGACTTGGATGCAGGAGAGGGAGGTGACAGGACGTGAGGCGGAATGCGGTTGTCGGGAACACACCATAAAGGGCTTTAAACCCTGGGATGTTGGAAGATACCTCTCCTGCCCCCTCTGGTCCCCTGCGTGGCCTTTTCCTATTGTCCCTTTTCCTCTTAACCATAGCTGGCTTCTTGAGGACTCTCGACAGCATGTGATGACCCGCCTGTCTCCTACTCATCTACTAGGGACTTAGGCCCCTGAGTCAATATCTGACCCTATCCCTTTTTTGGAAGAAAAGAACAAGGTGCATTATGGTAACAAATCCTGCCTGCTTTCACTTAAACCCAAGGAGATTCATTACCTCTAACAGAAACAATATTTGCTGTAGTGAGAGAAGCACACTTACCCGCTGAACTCGAGCTATTCACACATGGGCTCAGCAAGCAGACCTTTGAGGTCCGTCTGAACTCTCACCTCTTGTTTCCACTGCCCAGTCAATGAGGGTCCAACACATTGTATCAAGGTGGGCGAGGCTTTCTGAATCCATGGTCCCTGGAAACTCCAGAGGTTTCTATGTTTGGGTGACTTTTAAAGTTTCTGTGCAATTGAAAATCTATCAGTCTAAAGGCACCTGTTAGTCAAAGCATGTGATAGAAAGTCTCCCAGAAGTCATTGCGGTCATGGAAGGAGAGTGAAGTCAGCTCTACGGGCAGGTGAGAACGTCAAAGATGGCCTGTTGCCATCGCAGCATTCCTCAGCATCCCCAGCAAGCATGAAAAATCAGGAAGGAAAATTGCTAAAGGCCAGAGGGTTGAAGGATTTAGTTTCTCCTTTCATTCTGCTTTCTGCCAGGATGTCTCTTGGGTTTCCTTGGGTACAACAGCATCCTCACATAAAGGGCAGAGTAGGCAATCCATCCTGGCATTTTATAACCCCAAAACGCAAATAAGGCGGTATGATTCGCACTGCGAGTTCAGCTGGGTGGAAAGTGAATGTCATAATCAAAGGTTCAATTTATAGTCACAATCAGACTGCCCTACTGTGCATAAGCAAGATGAAATTCTAAAATGTTTCCCATACTGCAGAGTAGGTCCGGAATTACTAATCTAAATGAGAAGGTAATGTGTACACCTGCTCATACTTTAACAAGTGGTTGGCAATTTTTAGACACATTGGAAAGGATCCTTTAGTGGTAAGTGTTCTCAGAGAATGTCAAGAGGGCATGAGTCAGGGTGAACATGAGATTTCCAGAACTAAAGTGCTCATTTCCCAGACGTTCCATAGCATAGGAAAATGATATGGAAAATGACCTTATCAGGGCCCCATTTAGGACTTGACCTCAGGAAAGCTCCCAAGTGGGACTTCTAATCTCTAGGCGCTGCTTAGCTCATTCTGATTCCCTAGCAGTTTTAGCACTTAACAGGGCACCTTTTTTTTTTTTTTTCTTTAAGTTGCATTAAGAGCTTTAGGCAAAAGCTTTAGGCAGTTGCTAGTAAGCAGACCCTAGCCTCAGACTTCTCGTCTCAGTGACCGTGACCAAGGAAAGTACAGCAAGGCTTGTTTTTCATGGACTGAACCAGGCCCCTTGGCTGCGAAGCCAGAGTGTTCATAATGCCAGCCCGTCTGTGGGCTCTGCAGCCTATAACACAAAGGCACTGCTCTGGAAGAGTCTGCAGAAAGAAAATGGGATTGGCTGGCACCTGAGAGAGGCCCCGTTAGCAGAACATAGGGAAGGGGGAGGGGGAGCCACACCCAGGGTTCAGCCCATTTATGCCACTTGGTTCCATTCTGGCTAATAAAAGATATACTCCCCTATTAGGTACATTACACTGTCACTGTGATTGGTGGAGGGAGCAAAGTACTTATCAGCGGAGTGAGTATTGGCTGTCACTCCTGTTTTCAAGCTGCCTGCTTATTTGCGATTTTATTTTCAGATGTGATTGACAGCTGGATGGCTCTGACATTCTCGGCGCAAACATACAGCCTGTTATTATGCTTGCATTAACATTTTGATAAACACATGGTGCAGCATTAGAAAAGTAATTACATGTCATCACTTCAGTGCTTCATCAAAGAAAAGTTTACTGTGTAATTGCTCTGTGATTTACCTAGGTAGAATGTGTTACATTCCACAAAGTCTCTCTCTATTTAATAGTTTACATTTACTCTTTAAAATACACAATATCCCTTCCCAGGGGCTTCCGTGGTCTAAAATAAACTTGGCAATATAATTTAGCTTTCCATAAATATACTTAGATATTACCGTAAAGTACTTTTGCATAATAGTTATTTAATGCTAAGTGTAAATATTCAGTGTATTATATTGGCTGAGCTATCCAAAAAAAAAAAACTTTTAGACGACAAGGAAAAATAGAATGTTGTTACCTTGGTTTCCACATTAAGAAAGGGGCCTTTTGCCCTTATATTTATATCCATGCTTTTCACAATGACATCTAATTTTACAATAAAGTGACTTGAGCTGAAGCGCCTAGCAGTAGAATCTAAAATATTGGTTCTTGTTAGTGTTTAAAGAGCTCTTCTGATTTGGCACTGAGAGATATGCTGGAGGAAAGCACAAATGATTGCAGGGTACTTGGGAAACTGAACCAAAGGGGTGGTTTGAGTGATGTTCGTCCGGTGGGATCTATTGGAACAGTTGGATGTCTGGAGAGCAAAAGGTGGGGGAGGGGAGCGAGTGGATCGAAGCAAGTAACTGTTGAAAGCCCCCAACAGAATCTCAAAATATAAATTGCTTTTATGACTGATATTGGTAGGGCACTCGGAGTTGTCATGTGCTTTGTAATTATTGATGAGTAAGTCCTTGGCAGCTGCAGCCAAGGTCAAATAGGCAAAACCTTTTAGGATGCGTAATGGTTGTGTACACGTCTGGCTTAGCCTCCACCCAAGAAAGGATAGGCACAGGGAAGTGTTAGAGAGGAGTGAGGGGGGCCAGATGACTCTCACAACAGCTCATCCCTTTAGCTTTTCTACCTCGAGAGTTCTTCTCCAGTACGATGCTCTCCAGTAAATACCACGGCCTCCTTCTTGAATGACAGAGAGAGGTAGTATCTCAGAGTAGGGGGCAGTGGTCTATTATGGGAGATGAAAGCCCCAAAGAGGGCCAAGCACTCAGGAAGGGGCATGGTGTTGTAGGTCTCTGGAAATAGAATCTTCCGGGTCATGAGATCAGTTGAGTCCTTGAGGTGGCCTTCACCATTAATCCAAGTGGTCTCCCTGCCAAAGGATTAGTGTCTCCAGGGATCCACTCAAGGATCAAGGTGCCAAGACAAATGACTGAACCACAAAACTCTGGGCGAAATCCAAAGCCTGCCACTTTTCTGGGAGAAAAATCCTTTCGGGAGAACTCATGGTTGCTTGGAAAGTAGTTTGGCAGTGAGAAAATGGGAAGAAATGGAAGAGACTGCTGGCTGATCTTCAAAATGAAAGTGGGAAACTCACATCTGGACAATGGCGAAGAGGAACGGCAAAAGGATCAGAAGACGGTGAGGACCGTGGTCTGGATCAGAAGGGCCTATAGTTGTCCCAACAGCATGACATCTGCTCAGCTGCGTCCTGAGAGCGGATGCAACTTTCTCAGCTGCCTCTCTGGTGCAGCTGGCAGCCACAAAAAAGAAACAGTTAAAATACCCATTTCCAGATGTGTGTAACGGTTCAATAATTCCACGTTAGTGTATATTAATCCTCTCTGGAAATTGGCATTAACTCGGCTTTAGCACTAGTCTAAATAAACACATCAGCTCTTAGAGCAAGAGCTTTTTTGCATAACAGCTGTATATAGCATCTGCATCCTGGTTATAGGTTTCCTCTACATTACCTCTAGAATGAGCTCCCCTTTCCCTCTTTACATGTAGCCGGACTCGGAATATTTCCTCCTTTTGCTGTCAGTGATGGGAAGAAAGATGCCATTGTAATTGCCAGCTGGCCTGCGGAGTAATGCCCTGTAATTGACAAAGATTGCTTAGCTGCAAGGAGGAAAGATACACTGATTAGGAGAGATCGTTTTTAATATTGCATTTAACCTACACTCTTTTTTCCCCCTTTGCTTTTCACCTGAGCCCTGGAAAGGATGTCTGCCATTCTTTGCTGTGCCACTTCTCTCTGAAGGAGAAAAAAGAAGTGCACTGAGGTCCACAAGGGAACACTTGCAACCTTGGGAGTAAGTTCACTGTGATGGGAGACTGAAAAGCTTTAATATGGATATATGCTGAATCACCCAAAAAGTGAATTTGTTCCCCATCACATTTAATGTAGCCTCTGACCTGCCAGTCCCAGAGGTGGCCAAAGCTGTCACCATTTTTCATCGGTGCCTCATATTACTAGGTCAGATCTTTTGATCTTCGTTATTTGGGGTTTTTTGTTTTCGTTTGTTTTGGCTCTTGCCTTTGCTTCTAAATTCAGGGTTTTGTTGCATTTTTTTTTCCTTGAGAATCATATGGACTCTTTTTTTTAGAGAACTTTAAAAAATTGCACTGTTAGAAAAAAATATATAGGGGTTCAAATGCATTTTTCATGTCCTTTCATGCTCTATTGATTTTTTTTCTCTCGTTTTTCTTACAAAAGAAAGTTTTAATGCAGTTTTGGGAAAAGAAAAGTAGTCAGCAGTTGCTGCCTCCTTCAGGACTGAAAATACTGGATACCTTACTTAGAAATGCCAACGGTGTGTATCTCTCTATCAGTCTGTCTCTCTAAGGGCCTGGGAGGGGGTAAAACCCATCAGTCACCTGTATGTATCACCATTCTTCTTACTACACACTATTTTAATAGCTACAGGGGACTTCTAACTTGCCACAGTTTTTAACTCTGCAGTGAAGTTTAAATGTCCTGCAGGGAGTTTTTGATGTGCCTAAGGGACATTCAATCTGAAGACAGAATAATTGTGTCTAAAGCTATACCACCTAGAGAATATGTATTTATCCATCATCTCCCATCCACATACCTACCTCTCTGTGACTGAAAGATCACATGTAAAGTAGAAAAGCACTGGGTTAAGAGTCCAGGGCACCCGGGTTTGAAGCTCGGCTCTGAGGCTCTGAACAAGTCACCTTCACTTCTTGTAGCCTAGGACCCATCATCCGTGAAATGAAAAGCTTGGGCTAAATCTGTATTCCTAAAGAGGAATCCAGCCTCGACATAGTAACAGTTTTGCATCTACTATGTTAATATTTTGCTTTCTCATGCAGAAGAAACAAATGTGAATGGTGAGTTCAAGATCTCTCTGTTGTCACTCGCTGCTCTGTGTTAGGTTGTTTCCATCACCCCTGCTTTCTTGTACAGCCTTCCGTGCCTGGAGATATTTTGGCAATAATTCACCCAGGCTTCTCCCTGTTCAAAGTTATCCTGGCACACACAGAGGTTATGCAAGACAAGTTACGTTGATAAATAGGGGTAATTTTCCAAATGCCCAAGTCAAAAATGCTTTCATCTAAATCAGTTGATGCTGAAATTATTTTAGTTCTCAGGATAATTGACTTTGTTTCTCTGGGATAGACCTTGTAATTGTGCCTGGGAAGTTGAAGAGGGAGGTAAGTGAAGGAGAGAGATTATTTCTGTTGGGGATTGGAGACTTCAGATGATCTGCTTTCCCTGGCCCTTTACCAACTAAACCCTGTCTGTTCAGACTTGCATTTGACCTGAACGTACAGAAGCCACAGGAAAATATACACGTATATATGAAATCCGATGTTCAGATCCGAGCCTGGTTCTGGGTGTGATTTAGCTCTCGACTGGCTGTCCGTCCCACGAAGAGAACTCTTCCCTCCAACGGATCCAGCTAAGAAGCATGACAGTGCCCCTTCTCTCCTAATAGAGCTGGACATCTGCTTGGCTTCCCCCTTCCCATTCGCAACATCTGCCAAGCCTCCTATCTGCCCAGCAAGGGGTCGCCAGCCCTGCTTGGCAAAGCGCCGCAGCCAGCTTTTACATTTGTGCAAGCTCAAAACAGCCTCCTGCCCATCTCTTATCTGTTGTTCCTTTTCCTTTGTCCTCACTAATCCGACCTTTTACCTCATTTCTGTGTTAGTCTATCTTAGAGATTTCTGTCATTTACTTACTACACAGGCTATCGATCATGAAATATTTTGACTTAATGACAAAGTCATTACTTTTTCTCTTTTTAAAAAAATTTTTTAGACTTATTTACTTGAGAGAGAGAGAGAGAGAGAGCGTGCACAGAGGGAGATGGAGAGTGAGAAGCAGATTCCTCACTGAGCAGGGAGCCTGATGCGGGGCTTGATCCCAGGGTCTTAAGATCATGACCTGCCAAAGGCAGACGCTTAACTGACGGAGCCACCAGGTTCCCGTTTTTTTTTTTTTCCTTCATTAAAAAATATTTACAGAGTGGATACTGCGAACCAGCATTGTAATAGCTTCTATAGGGTAGCAGAGAGCAGAGCCGCGTGACTGTAGAAACCAGCTAGCTCCATGCCTGTTCTTCCCCGAACATAATGTGAGAGAACACCATCCAGCCCCTCTTCTAGATTTTTCTTTTCTCTAGTCAATGCCCTTTGCCTGGGCAACGGATTCAGCGTTCCTGCCTCTGGCAGATACCGTCCCTCCCGGAGGGCACCTCTATAGACCCACTAAACAGAGCCTGGTCAATGGAACGTGCCAATTCTTACTCTCGGGGGAAAAAAAAAAGACTTCAGTCTTATCTCGGTTGTCTCTTGAGCCTGTAATATCTAGACTAGAAAGTTCTGAAGGTTAGCTAGAACAGATATACTTTGAAGGGATTATTTGCAACAGGAGGTCCCGTAGCACATCCCCCCCCCCCCCGGGTACCCTTCCCATCACCAAAGTCAAGGTGGCAGGGGAGGGGGTGGTGGTTGCCAGGCTGTGCTCTCACCTCTGGGGAATCGGAGATTTAATTTCCATTTCACCTCCAAGCTTTGGCCTGTTTCTAACATCTTATGATATAGGCACAAGTTCTCCCAGGAGATGCCATGTTTTCTCTCAAAGTATTCATTTCACTAATGATCACACGGTGTTATTATGTTTTCCCTGTACGATTTTATGCATCATTTCTATTATGTAGATACAAACTCTTTGATATTGTAATTGTGAAGTACATATTATGAACACAAATGCACTGGGCATAATGAGAATGGATGGCCAGTAAAAGTTGAAAGACAATGGACCATTTTTAAAGGCTAACCCTTACCCAGAGCACTGTCACTTTGAATGTTCTGCAGAAAGGCCTTTGGATGGAAGTAGCTTATTTTTAGTCTAATGTTGATAAAGGTTTGACTTTGGTAGCATCTTAATTATCTGATAAAAGCCAGAGCCCTCTGCCTTGCTCACCTCTAATGTCTAATGCCTTCTACCCGCATTAAAATTATTGCCGTGACTCCAGAGAGAGAAACGAGAGATAGCAGCTTTGGATTTTGGAGATGTGAATTAGAGTTTAAAGAGTCACTTGGTTTTGTTTAAACAAATTACAAAAATAATGGGTTGCCCTTAAAAGGTCTGTCTCATGTATTGTTATACCCTTCACTCGAGACACCCCTGACAGCGCCATTCCCCGGATTATGTTTCCTGCTAGCCATCGGGAGAGAATGGGGGCTTCATCTGTGCTCGCTCAGTTTGCTTCTAGATTCTGAAGAGCAGAGAGGGGATGAGGGCACCGTGAACCAGTCGTCCTGTGTCCCGAACGTCGGGGTCACACATGGAGCTGGGCTGGAGAATAAATCAGTTGGTCCATTGCTTATGATTTCATCCAGGTTTGGGGGGATGTGAAAAGGAGCCAGAAACATTTCACGAGCCTCTGAGGGCCGGGACTCTGTAGCCACGACGCCACACACACCCAACTGGAAGGCTCCATCCCGAAAACCTCCCCTCTCAAAGAGAAAAAGAGCCAGTTTAAGTATTGGAGGAAACGTTTTGTTGGGCTGACCCAATTCCCACATTAAGAAAATAACGCCCAGGCCCATATGGCTAATTCCTTCCCAAACTGTTTGTTTGCCATCATGCAGACCTATCCTGAAAATAAAGTGTCTACTCGAGTTTCAGAATCCAAATGGAGCAGAATGCAAATGAGGAGGGTAATGGTGGAAAGTACATTTACTTGGAAAATTCTTTCGGGTGCAGTCATCAGCCTCCAGAAGCCACCACTGTTGATTTTTAAACTACGTTCCTTCGTGATTCGAGCATGTAGTTTTTACCTTGGAGAAGAGGTGTCTTTTCCTGAACGCCTTCCCCCACTCTATCTTTTTTAACTTGTGAAGTTTTTATTATTTATCTTCAGTTTTTAATTTTTTGCTTCAGCCAGCATCTACCCTTGCTCATAAGCAGAGAGAGATCTGAAATACAGGCTTTTCTTTGCCCTGAGTCTGAACTAGGACCTGAGATGGGAAGGGTAGGTCAGCTCTTGGAAGCCGTAGCGGCTTCATGTCGGAGTCCTCCCTGTCTGATGCCTACAGGAGACGGAACTAGGGGGACATATGCCACCAGGCTGGAGAGATGGCATCCCTTAGGAGTCATTTTTGGCCCGAGGAGGGTGAGAGTTGGTGTGCGTGTCCCCATCTATGACCTGGCTGATGGGATTAACCTTATAATTTCATACCTTGGCATCGTTTTATACTAGGTAAACAGTTAGTACTTCTTGGCTTGAAAACAATTTCTGCCCAGCACCCAGATAGCATAGTTAGGCTGGACGGGTGCCTGGAACACAGCCCCCTTACCCCCCTGCTGGGGCACCAGGTCCTTTCGCACACAGGGGTGTCTGAACACCGTTGTTCTGGGTGTGAGTTACTCCTCTCCTTAGCTTTTAGTGCATTGGAAAATAATTTTCTATGGGATGGTAATTATATAAAAATTGCTTTTGCCTTAAACAAGAATTATGCTTGAACCTTTTGAGGAAAAAGAAAAATGTGCAGAGGGAATCATTAATTTTGAATAAAAACACTTACTTTCCTGTAGCCAACAAGGGAGGGAAAGGGGAAATTGGTGTTTTCTACAAACAGCCCAGCGCCGTTCCCCAATCTGTTTGCTTGATCTATTATGTAGTCACCTGCAAAGCTGAATGTCTTGTTTGGCCTGAATCTGACTTTTATTCTTTTCCCTCTACCTATTTTTTAAGGGCTGTGTTATATGCATACCTCAGCCTTCATTTGCATCACATTAAAGTAAAACATTTTAAATTTCTTCACAGCAGAAGTAAATCTGACAGACTTTATGAAGCTATTATATACCTGCAGGTGTTTTATACTTTTAAAATACATTCTTGTCAAGCTATCTTAATTATATTATTATATGTACTTTTGAACTTGTATCCGCTATTCCGTGATATATTACACTTTTGACAGAATTGTCCTAAAAAGCTACAATTTATATCAAAGTGTCTTGGCTGAACAAAGATGTACCTGTTAGGGATTTGGGAAGAATCTGTTAATTTCCACACTGGTGTGTGTAACGGGGGACGGAGCGCGTTTCTCTCATTTTCTGTTCCAGTGACTGGGAAAGATGGCATGTCACCCTTGGCCTTCGGCAGGGGTGGCCAGAGATGGTAGCTGATGTCCAGCTGCTGAATGACTCAGTTCCAGCAAGTCGCGGGCGACCCTTGGATGCCTTGGGGGCCTGCCCTGGACCACAGCTGTCGTTGGGATGTTGTTCGGCACACCAAGAAAATGGGTTTCTGATCGGTATCTGATTTGCTTCCTCATTTCTATTGAGCACCTTTCTGGTAGTGCAGAGCGGGAAGGTGGCCCCCCTCCCAGAGAAGACGGACATGAGCCTGGGGTGGGGTGAGGGGGGGTGGGTACAGAGAAGGAAAAGCCAGACCCTGCAGAAAACTTTTCCAAAGGCATGGAGGGCTGAGGTCCCTCCAAGCGGCTGCGTGGGTCTCTGTGTGGCTGTTCTCTCTGCATGCAGGACAGAGGCAGGTACGGCCGTCCATCCGGGCAGCTTGATCGGATTGGGAGATAAACTGAAATGCTCTGCTCATGCCTCTTCCTTCACTCCCTGCTGTTGGGCAGGCCCCAGGGGGATGCAGCAGGCCCTTGATGAGATGTGTAAAATGAAGGCAGACTTGGTTTCCCTTCCAGAAGCACTGGGCTCCCGGTCTCTTCTGGGCTCAGGTCCTGTCTCCTTTCAATGGCCTGCTTTCCCTCTCCTTACTGAGGACAGCACTCTTCTGATGCCCTTCCCCACACAGGCTCTTGATCTGAGAGACACAAGCTCACTATCATGGATATGATCAAGCTAATGCCACAGAGGGGATTTCTCCTTCTGGGGAGAGGCTGATGCACATGACAAAGAGGCCCTCCCCCCATCCCCTAAATTCTCCCACAGCAGGTTTACAGGGTAGATCTGCAAGGTAACTGGACTCTTCTGATGAGAGGCCAAGGGAATGACTATTTTAAGTTTTATCTAGAACCCTCATCCCTTCCCTTGGGTAAGGTTTGAGTCCCTGCTTTTTCATGTTCTCCCAAACTCTATGAGGTGTATCTGTATCTGAGACAATTGAAGGTTCAGAGAAGGTTAGTGATTTATCCAGAGTCACACAGCATAATATAGCATGATGTGGCCCAAACAACCCAACTTGCCTACCACTCATGCCATGGGCCTTCTCGTTTGATTTCCTTTACTGTCAAAGGTAGGCCTGCATGTACATCTCTCCCTCAGACTCACAAGTTCTTTATAAACGGTGGGGCTGGGGAGATTGCCGGTTCTTGCCGATTCTTCACACTCCCGGCGTAAACCTGGGCATCAGAGCAGACCGTGGTACGCTCCGCGCCGCCTGGCCAGTAGAGCACAGCTGTTTGAGGGATGGTGATGGCCTCTAAAGAGCTATTTGGACTGTTTCAGGCATCATCTTTACCAAAGAAAGCTCTTGATGTCTGCGCCTGGCTCTAGACCCCCCCCCCCGCGCCCCCTCCCCGCCCCGCGTCCCCACCCCCTGCCCAGCATCCCCGACTGGCTCCCAGGTCAGAGGTAGAACGGCTAGCCTAGAGAAATGTGCTCCATGCCTCTTGAGGGCAAGTGCAAGAATTTGGATCCAGTCTCTCTCTGGGGCAGGAAAAACAAAATCCCACTGCCCTATGCAGAAAGCGCACGTCCCAGCTGGCAGCACAAGCCCTGTGTGGCCTGCACAGCGCCATGCCAGGCCCCCCTGTGTGTCTTTGCCCGCAGCTTCGCGCGGGTGGGCAGAGCCCCAAGGCGGGAAGTGGCCATCGGCCCTGGCGAGGGCGCCCGCTCGCCCCGCTCTGCGTGGCCCTCCCCCTCGGGGACAGCAGGAGGTAGGTACGCCCCGGCCTCCTGGAGGTCGCGTTCACATTATTGCTGCTGCCATTGCAACGAGTGGGATTGGAAGCGAGGGTAGGGGGGCATCTGTCTGCCCAAGCTGGGGCCTGCCAAGCCTGGCACGAGGCGGGCATGGTGTAGCCAGCAGGGCTCACCATGGGGTGATGGCGTGGGCTGGGCCTGGAGGCTATATCCCGGGGAGCAGTTTGCCTCCCACAACATGGTGTCTGCTTTTTCGTGAAGGACTCACGTTCCAAGAGACTTGCACCTCTAGGGGTTAGGGACAGAAGCCTTGAGGAGAGCCCTCCAGCTCCAGTCGAGCCCTCTGGCTCTGACCCAGCCATGGCAAGCCATTTCCGAGTAGCAATGCACTTGACTAGATGGGGCCCCCAGCCAGCCTCGGCCCCGGAAGCCAGCCTGGCTCGCTTGCCACCTTCGATAATTATGTCCTCGGCAGTAGCCAGCTGTCTAATGAGTCAGCTGTCGAGTGTGTGGGGCAGGGAAGGGTCTCTGAGGGCGGGAGGCATGGGCCGTGCTGCTGGGGAAGGAGAAGGATGCATTCTGCACCCTGGCAAGGGATGGGGCTACAGCAAAGAAACACAGCTTGGCCTCGGACAGTAGACAGGAGCCCTGCCGAGGACAGCGAGCGTCGGGGCCATGCACTCACCAGTGCTCACTCCCTCTCGTGAATCACAGCACTCCTGGGCTCTAGTTTCAAAGTCTGAGCCCAGCCTGGATGAGCTTTATCAAGATCGGCCATTTGAAACTGATCGAGGAAAGGGCGCTGGTGAGACCGTTTGAAAGGCCACTCAGGGTTGGTACAACCAGATAAATAAAATAATGAGCCCATTACAAGGCACTTTTGAGCCACGGTGGCTTTGGTAACTGAACTTTTCTCACTTTGGAAGCCAGAGAAAGGCATAGGGATTAGCTTGCTTTTGGATAGAGGGGTGTTTTTTTCTGCGTAACACTATCCAATTTAAAGACCATTCGTGGAGCGTCCATTCTGTGAGAGGAACTTAGAGTAAAGACGTGATGTGGCTTAGTCCCTGCTTTCAAAGACTGGACAACTCTAGCTGGAAGTGAGTGGAGGTAGGGGGCTGATAAATCAGTGTACCATGAGAGGGACGCTGTCAGGGTCCTACAAGCATGCAAAATACTCAGAGCTAAGAAGCTCGACATTATGAATGGATCGACCTGGTTTACTATACTTGGACCATTGCAGGAATTTATCAGCGTATATGTATATCTCTGCAATTAAGAAAGACTATGGTGTCCTACTTTGGGTTCTCCCAGAAATAGACCCTACAATTCAAGAGCAAGCAGTTCGTTTGGAAGGTAATTCCCACAGTGGGAGAGTGAGAAGGAGGAGGGAGAGGAAGGGAAGGCATCTACTAGAATTCATTATCCAACAAGTTACCACGGAGGCAGCCAGAGAACATACCTCGAAATCATCCCAGCCAAGGGGCAGGAAAGCAAGGTATTTATTCCCCTACCTTTATCTGTCACTGGTTGAGGACTCCTTCCTCCTCATCCTGGTAGGAAAAGATCCCTTACGCAGCCTTCTGCATTTAGAGTTGAATGCTTCTAAGGGGGCAGAGCAGGGCATCAGCAAACTTAAATATACACAAGACCTTCACTTACCCCCTCTACTACTGTACTTTATCATGCTTTACCCTTGTGACCAACTATGAGAAAGCTGATCAAGCCCCATAGCTTGGTAGCCATCATGAACAGCGGCGAGGTGCAAACAAATCTCGGCCCTGCTGCTTTGTTTCACTAAAGAGAAAAGGCAGTGTATCAGGGTCAGTGTCTCATGCCCACACTCTTCCCTCTCTCCCCACCTAAGGCAATGTCGTCCCTCCTCAAAGCCCCACTGGCCTCACCTTCTCTTGAAGCTCTCTCCTGCTGCACCAATGATCTACATTGATCTGCGGGGTCCCTCCATCCCCTTTTCCCATGCTCTGTGCCACACAACCCCAGCCCTCATTAAAGGTGGCCTGGCTTTGCTCTGTGGTTGCCACTTCCTTCCTCCAACCTCAGCTTTGCGTCCCCTGTGACAAGAAGGTTTTTCGTCCCCTCCTGTCCCCCGTGTCTGCCATGTCAGAGGCTGTACTTAATGGATGTCTGGTTGATGAGTCTGAAGTGGTCCGCTATTAGGCTTCCCTAAAGAGAAACTCGTTCTGCTCTCCCACCCGCACCCTCCAGTCTTCCTTGAGCTCTGCATTATTTAGGCTTTTCCATAATGAGGAGAGAGAAAAGTGCCCTAGTCCGGCAGCTGTCCGGCCAATCGATGAATGATCGAGTTTATATTGAACGTCTAGTGCCCGTCTAGCTCTGAGGCGAGGTGCTGGAGGGATTCAGAGCTAGAAGGCACGCGTGGCCTCCTTAGGGAGTTCACAGTTTTATTGTGGATCTAACAAAAACCTAAAAATCAGTTACTTCAGGAGTAATACTGGACCGAGAGCCAGTGAAAGTAGTGGTTAAAGGCTCATAAAAAAAAAAAAGTGGGGTTCTGGGTTCTGATTCTGACCACCTTACTTACCTCCCAGCTGAAAGTAACCTCAGGTAATGGGCTCACGCAGGCTAAGCCTCCACTCTGTCATCTGGAAATATCAAGAGCACACCCTGAGGGGATAGAGCAGATTAGAGGCATTGCATGGAAACCATGTGGCACCCAGAGATCGCTCAATGACATTTATTATTACGTGTTACGTAATGTTAGTATTGTCTCTTATCTAGCTCAAGTCACTGCTGGCTCCAAGTCCTTGGAAGTGTGGGGAAGCGAGTGAGCAGAAAGAGCTGGCTTAGTCATGGGAAGAGCCACGGAACGAGTGGCTATGACGTTGACCCTGGAAAGAGGTTTAGAAATGGGAGTGATTGCGGGCGAGGGGGACAGCGGCATGAGAAGCTCCATGGTGAAGGCAGGTGGCCCGCGGGCGTCTCCGGGCACCGGCACCATGGGCTTGCAGGGTGAGTGGGGAGAGAGGCCGGAGACCAGGTCCTAAGGGGAGTGACTCGATTGGGTTGGAAAATGGTTTTAGTTCCCTGAGGCAGGCGAATAGCGTGATAGTCGTGGGGTTTCAAGAAGGAAATTGTTATGGGGGTGTAGGATGGTTCTAAGTCCAAGAACCGAGGCATAGGGAGACCACACAGGCTGTGGCGAAGGAGAGCCCACCCTGCCTGCCCAGAGAGGGTGGAAAGGGAAGCAGAATCTCCCCGCAAGACACAAGCCGCTTTCCCCTTGTTGTCTTTCCTTCTCGCTGCTGGGAAGTGTGGCTTCTCCATGGTGCTCAGACAAAGGAGAAACCCCAGTGTGGCCCCATACCCCGACCACTCTCCTCGGATCCTAGTCCAGATATACAGCAGAAGCATACATATTTCCCTTTCTTCTCTTTCTGGCCTCCAAAGATGGCCTGACATTGGTAAATCACTGCAGCAGTCTTTAAATGATGTATGAAATGAAAACTCCCTTCCCTGTGTATTGGGAGCCTCCTGCCTAGCAGTGGGCTGTCTCTGCTGGCCTGCCTGCTGTATTATTCAGCTCCGAGACAGCCAGAAACTCAGTGGAGGTGAGAAGCTTCGGATCACAAAGAAAAACAAAGTTGAAATTAAACCAAAAAAAAAAAAGGAAAGGAAAATATCTACTGAAACATATACAAGTCTTTCTCCTTGGCCCTCATCTTTTTAAAACCTTTTCTGCTGAAGCTTTATAGCTAGGAAAACTTTTTCTCTATTTCCTTCTGTGTGTTTCTCCCACCCAAACCCCTCCTCTCGTTCCTTAGCTTCAGAGTTATGAAACAGCTCCAGAGTCCTATACAACTGATAGTATGTCTTTTTTCCTCTTAAGACTTACTTATGTATTGGAGAGAGAGAGTTTGTGTGCACGCCAGTGAGGCAGGGCAGAGAGAGAGGGAGAGAGTCCTAAGCCGACTCCCCGCTGAGCACGGAGCCCCATGTGGGGCTGGATCTCACCACCCTGAGATCACGACCTTAGCTGAAATCAAGTGTCCGATCCAATTTAGGTGCCCCTAAATTGATAGCATTTCTGTTTGTTTCTCAGTGACCTTTCTCAACTCCTGTGAGCAGTTGTAGATGGTCAAGGAGGGAGGGACGCCCATAATGGATCTGCTCAGATCAGATCCCCTCCGCACCTGCAGTGTGTGGCCCCGTGGGGTGTGCAGGATGGTTGTTGCTACAGCAACCCGAGTCTGCTTTAAGCCAGGGAGGCAGTTGTCCACCCGACCTATACCCCAACATCTGCTGAACCCAGGCTAAATGCATCCGTGACCTAATCTGTGAACCCCATCAGCACAGAAGGCAACAGGCAGCCTCTTGCCTCTCAGCCTGAGCTACAAATAGACTGAGAGCCTCCTCAGTCTGCAGAGAGAGCAGGCTTGATCAATTTGCTTTTAGCCGATGAAATAATCATTGATGTTTAGACTGACTTCTAATCTTGGCGCAGAACAGTCAAGAGGCATTTTAGCTATAGATGGTAAAAGGGTTCATCCCAGGGTATATTTAGCATCGTGGCCTGGGGGCAGGAGCCTGGGAGCTAGACCCATTGTGTGCCCTGAGTCACGTAATTGCCTCTGCTTTCTCTGAACGGTCCCTGGGGGGGTGTGGGGGGTTCGTGCGCTGGAGCGACATTGTCCCTCCATCCTTCAGTTTCCTGATCCGTTAGATGGGGATAAATCTACATCAAACTCATCGGTTTGTTGTGAGGGACAGATACACGTAAAGCACACGCTTCAGTGAAGTGTAAGTCACTCCTTCTTATGGGGGAAGAGCGAGCAGGGGGCCTCCTGACCCTGAGTGCAAGTGTTGTCTGCGCAAAGCCGGTTCACACGGAACTGGAGTCTCGTATTTGTGTCTAAAAGGGGCGGGGCCAGGTAGGATCCTGCCCACCTGCTCTCACCTCTCCCCTGTGGCTGCACAGGTCACAGTGACAAGGCAGATGTCCTAAGAGGCACATGGCCATCGCAGGGCCAGCCACTCCCACCTTTCCCCAGCCTTCCCAGGGCAAAGGACAGGAGGTGCTCCGTGGCCAGCACTCTCGGGATCATTCTGGAAGCTACTCTCCTCTCACTCAGGAGACAGAGGTTCTGGGACCGAGTGGGAGACTGAGTCTGAATTAGGTGCAACTCGTTCCTTCCTGGGACTCCATTTCCTCACCCATGAAATGAGTATAACAACCGCATCTCTTGACTTCCCAAGAGAAACAAGTAAGGAAAAGGCTTTCCACAAACTAGAGTGTGCTCTGTGTTTTATAATGTACTTTATCTGGTCAGACACTCTCTTCTGCCAAGTGTTTAGCTTCAAGCGGGAAGCCCAGGGAGGGAGGAGGCAAGGGAAGTCGGTGCCCACCTTACGACATCTAGCCTCTGAACCGAACTGAACACGTGGGATGGCCAGGTAATAACACTCCTCATAGAAGTGTCTCGTGGGCTGCTGGCTCTGGAGAGCTTTGGCCACCAGTTTAGACCTGCAGCCTCCCTTCGTTGTATGGTTTTTGGCAAAGGAGGGATGCGGGAGGAGGAATGGCAGCTGCTTGGGGTTTCGGGAAAGCCAGCAAATCTCCCCCTCTGGAAATCCAGCTTGTCCCACACTGCATGTGTGCACACAGACACACACTCACACACAAGCACATGTATGCATACACAGGCACCGCTCCCTCTCCCCCTGCACCCATTCACACTTCTGGGACCCAGACTTTGGGTTGAGCTCTCTTCCTGAGCAGCTGGCCCCCAGCACAGAATGGCAGCTGAGCAATCCTCCGGTCTTTTCTCCAGGTAACACATTCCTAACCAGCAGCCCGGGTGCTGCAGAAACACCTCTGTACTTTCTCCCACGCCTCAGTGCCGAGGAGGAAGGCAGCGAGGCCACAGCAGCTAGACATCAGCGGGAATCGCTGACAGCCTTTCAGATAGTAGGAAGCGGAGAGGAAAGGGTGAGCCCGGTCCCTAACCATCACACTTCCTACGCCTTGAATTAACGCCTTGTCACTCACAGCTCGGTCTCCCAGTGCTGGCTGTCACGGCCACGGAGCAGGTGCGATGCCCAAGCTCTCTGTGGTCAGAGAGCCACAGTGAGAAGCTGCCAGCCAAACTCCCACTCTGTTTCTGGAATGCCTGGCCGTGCAGGCTCAGCCTCAAGGGTCTATGCTATCAAATACCACGCTCTCTGGCAGCTTGATTTCTCTGCGCCTTTTCTTTCTTTCTCAGAGTCATGGGATGTGGACCTGGAAGGGCCCTTTGGTACCGCTGATGAAGTAATGCGGTCCAGTGGGGTTAGAGTTGATGTTGGGGTAGCTGAGAGAAACCGGAGACCGGAGGTCAGGGGCTCTGCCTCTCTGGTGCAAGGATGCTCTTTCTGTTGCCGGAGCACAGAGAGCACTAAAGCTGTTCATTCATCAGGGTTTCTCACTGCGGTCATGGGGCAGGGGCTAGAGTGCACCGTCCAAGCCTGCCATCCACGTGCCCGTGCCCATTAAACTGGCACACCTCCTTTCTGCTCAGAGAGGTTCAGAATTACCCAGTGGATGAAAGCAGCTCCTGGGGGGAACAGAGTTTTGTCAATACCCACAGCGGAGAGTGGGCTTGAATTCCAGTAAGAGTCAGTGAAGCTGGGAAAATTACTCATTACAATTTTATTGATATTCGCTTCACTCTGCAAATGACGTGGGGTAGTTGTGACAGGATGCCTCCATGGGGTTGGCTGAGAATCCATGTGGGTCGATGTGGGTTCATGGTGATGGAGAGTTGAAGGTTTCAACTGCATTGGTCCTATACATGGACATCTCTTTTTCCATGAGGAGCCGACGACATGCCCAGAAATTCTCAGGTGTCTTCCCTCCCTCTCCCTACCTCACCTGGATAGTTTGCCTGATGCCCACCTACCCCTGCAGATTAAACTAGTTCTGACACTAAAACTATAGAAACACATGACGACATGGGCATCTGGGTGGCTCAGTAAGTTAAGCATCTGAGTCTCAGTGTCGGTTCGGGTCATGATCTCAAGGTCATGAGATCGGACCCCGCATCCAACACAATGCTCAGTGCAGAATCTGCTTGGGTTTCTGTCCCTCTCCCTCATGCTCTCTCTGTCTGTCTTTCTCTCTCAAGTAAATAAATAATTTTTTAAAAAAAGAAATACGTGATTTAGAGTCTCACCTTGTGCAAAAAGATTTCTTATCACCTGGGTATGAGCTGAGTGCTTGTAGACCTCAGTGACTACATGTTGGATGGACATGTCCCTTGGACGAGTACTGGGGAAACACTGTCAGTCTTTCCCAGAACCCACTGCTCACACTTTCGTTAATTTTTTATCAAATTGTCATATGTTTGTGTATGTACATGTCGGTGCCGCATCATAGAGCTCGAAGCCTGGCGAGGGAGAGCCTGTCTTCTGCACCAAGAACTGACACATAGTAAATGTTTTCCAAATATTTGTCTCATTGAAATTAATTCCAGTGTCATCCCTACTCTTCCTTATCTCCTCACTCCTTTCTTGAATCCCCCTACTTCAGCCACAGGTCAAGAGTGCCTCTTCCCTTCCGGACTGTGACGAGCTCTTGGAATCGGGGGGCTGGGGCATGAGAATGCTGAGCCACCAGTGGCCCAGACACAACTTTAGGGGGATTGTGTCACACAGTAGTATCCTGTCCGAGTTCAACACAGCCATGACGTTAAATAGTAGCTGGGGAGAACAAAATTAAGAAGAAAATTCCAAAAATAAAAAAAAAATTGTTTTCAACTGGGTTAAGTACAGATTTAAAAAAAAAAAGAGGTGGAGCTAAGACAGGTGAGCTCGCAAGAGCTGCTGTGTGGAGTGAACCAGAAGTAGCAAAACTCAGGCTGAGGTTAGCATCATAACAAGCGGTCTCGCACCTCCTGGCCTCTGGGGGCACCTGCCTCTCTCTCCTCCAGCCTGGCTCATTTGGAAGTTACGTCCTCTTCCAGGAAACTGGGGACCCCTTGGGGAGAAACTGTTTCCACAACTGTGTTTCTTCTCAGGATTGGGTACAGTTTTATCTCTAACGGCGACTAGATTTGTAGATGTTTTATTCAAAGTTTTAAGCTTTTCCCTGTGTACTTTAAATGTGTGGTTTCCTCTGTTAGATTATTATTTTTTTTTAAACTTTTAGTAGGATTTTTTTTATTGTTACTTAAATTTTTTCCCAGTGTTCCAAGATTCATTCCCCATTCCCCACACCCAGTGCTCCACGCTTTAGGTGTCCCCAGTACCCACCACCAGGCTCTCCCATCCCTCCACCCCCCTCCCTCCAAGTCCCTCAGTTTGTTTCTGTGTCCAAAGTCTCTCTTGTTTCATTTCTCTCCCTGGATTACCCTACTTCCCATTTACTTTCCTTCTCCCACTGTCCTCCAGGTTACCCCTCATGCACCTCAAGTAAGTGAAACCATGTGATACTTGACTTTCTCTTCTTGGCTTATTTCACTCAGCATAATCTCTTCCAGTCCAGTCCATGTTGCTACAAAAGTTGGATATTCATCCTTTCTGATGGAGGCGTAGTAATCCATTGTATATATGTACCACATCTTCTTTATCCATTCATCTGTTGATGGGCACCTTGGCTCTTTCCACAGTTTAGCGATTGTGGCCATTGCTGTGATGAACATTGGGGTACATATGGCCCTTCTTTTCACTACATCTGTATCTTTGGGGTAAATGCCCAGTAGTGCAATTGCAGGGTCATAGGGTAGCTCTATTTTTAATTTTTTAAGGAATCTCCACACTGTTTTCCAAAGCAGCTGCACCAGTTTACATTCCCACCAACAGTGTAAGAGGGTTCCCCTTTCTCCGCAGCCTCTC
>PITA01011364.1:0-34152 GCA_004023965.1 Spilogale gracilis | reverse complement strand
CTTTCCTGTCCTGTTAATTTTGGCCATTCTGACTGGTGTAAGGTGGTATCTCAGTGTGGTTTTGATTTGAATTTCCCTGATAGCTAGTGACGCTGAACATTTTTTTTAAGATTATTTATCGATTTGACAGAGAGAAATACAGCTAGAGTGGGAACACAAGCAGGGAGAGGGAGAGGGAGAAGCAGGCTTCCCGCCGAGCAGGGAGCCTGATTCGGGGCTCAATCCCAGGACTCCAGGATCATGACCTGAGCCAAAGGCAGATGCTTAATGACTGAGCCACCCAGGCGCCCCTCCTCTGTTCGACTATTAATGAACTCTGGCCCCCTTGAGAGGCCCTGTGGGACAATGCCTTCCTTGCCCCTCTGGGTATGGCACCCTCCCTATTCTTTGAGACTAGCCTCCTCTGCCCAGTCCAGTTGCCTATTTATGGAGAGGTTACATAGCACTGGAAGCTATATAGTTGGAAGCACAGACTTTCAAACCAGATTGGTTCCAGCCTCAGCTAAATGGAGCTCCAAGGCCTTGGGTGAACTTCCATGTCTCAGTTCCCTCATGAGTACAAGTGGGGATAATGACGAAAGCTCCTTCAGGGGTCCCTCTGACCCTATGAGGCTAGAATAAGCTAATATATGTAAAGGTAATAATGGCCGTGAGTGTTTGTATTTGTTATTAGTATAAGTATTATTTTTCACCTGCAGACACACTGTGCTTCTCTCCTCTTCCAACTGTGGCCAGGGACAAGGGCTTTGATATGATGTGAAGTCTCCTTTACAAGGCTCTGCCTGTAGGGGTAACTCGGCAAACATCAACTGTTGCTCTTGTCTAACTTATTTAAAAGGAAGTTTGTGGGGCATGTGGGTGGCTCAGTCGGTTAAGAATCTGCCTTTGGCTTGGGTCATGATCCTGGGGTCCCAGGATCAAGCCCCACATAGGGCTCCCTGCTCAGTGGGGAGCCTGTTTCTCCCTCTCCCTCTGCCTGTTGCTCCCCCTGCTTCTATCTCTGTCAAATAAATAATTTTTTAAAAATCTTAAAAACTAAATGAATGAATAAATAAGTAAGGAAAAGGAAGTTTGTTCCCCAGCAACTCATCAGGTTAATCTGAGGGAACCTGGCTGGACCTCTGTCCTAAGAGACTAGCCCTTCAGCCACTCCGGGAGCCCCTACTGTTCAAAGGAGGCTTGCATCCCTCCCAAATTCTTCTTCCCAGCAAAAACCACAGCCCTTGCTAACAGCCTCAACATCCAGCCAAAAATGGTGTGCCTCTCCAGCCATCAACAGAACTATGGCCGAGGTGGTTTGGGAGATAATCTTCCCATCGGCATCGCTTTGCAGAAGGCTGCGTGTTGGTTGCCTCTCTGCAGGCTGTTGGTGCATCCTCCAGCATGAGCAGTCCTGCTCCTCTTAATCTTCGGGACCCAACAGAAATGCACGTGCACACACACACACACACACACACACACACACACACACGCTCTGCTACTGACCCGGCCTTGCCAGAGATCAAAGCCAAAAGACACGTCTGCCCGCTGCCTGGTGGATGGTAGGTGTTCATTCCCACTGGTGTTGTGTGCCTGTGTGTGCGTGTGCGTGTGCGTGTGTGTGTGTGAAAGAGGAGTGGAGGGGGAACACGCTAACCTGTGAGGAAGTCAGAACTGAGAGATTAATCTCTTGAGCTGATGGCAGACATCACCCAGCGACGAGCAATACCCACCTTGCCACGTCTCGCCGGCCTTCCCCTTCCTCCCACGTGCCCCTTCTCAGCATTTATCACCGCTCTCTAGGGTACTGAGAGGGAAAGTGCATTTGGCAGTGCTGATGTCTGCTGTTTAAGTCCTGTTGCCTCATCGAATCTGGCCCGGCAGCCTCTCGTGATGGCAGCCTTCGCCGGGATGTGTGCGCTGCCTTCCAAGGTTAATGAGGGAAAAGCTCCATTGGACAAGTCTGCTCTATATTTGTGTATTTTGTTGCCATGACATGATAGCTGAAATGGACCAAATTGCTTCCCAGTATGTAGCCACAGGAATATTTCTTGTGCTTTAGTGCATGAGCTTGCTGGCCTGCTTGGCCGGGGCGGTTTGTGCTTTAAGTGGGACGTTGGCTAGGTGCCTGCGTGATCGAGTTGCATGTCTGCTGCTTATTTCATCTTCAGCACGAGCTCTGTGCCCTTCTACTGTCTGGAGCACAGCTGGGGCAGCCACTTAGATTAGATGAGGTTAATTTCCCCGAGGTGGGGCAGGGAAGCAGGAGAGGAGGGCTTCCCTGTATCCCCCTAAGAGCCTCCCACGGCCTCCAGCCACCACATCCCCGCTGAGTGGGATGGCTCAGCCTCATCCCTGCAGCTGATGACCAGGGCGGCTCAGAGCATCTCCTCCACTCCCCTCCACTTCCTCCTTTGGAATCAGACAAGGGATTGTGATGGAAACAGGGTCAGCTCTGGGGTCTGGAAGATCGTCATTCCAGTTCTACATATCCTGCTTATAAATGATATGACCTTGGCGGAAGTACCTGTCTCAGGTCAGAGGCTTAGATGCCATCGCTGGGCAAGGATTCCTGATGAAACACTCCCAGGAGAAGCAGGAAGGAAAAAAAGGTAGCAGAATCGAGACAAAAGAAGCCAAGCAAGAGTGTGATATTAGGCAGACCCACAGAGCCCCTGTCTCAGCTGATCCTACAGAAAGCGATGCTGTGGAATGTAAATGCGTATTAGAGTGTGTCTAACTCTGAGCAAATACTCATGCTTCATACCAGTTGTTGGCTGAGGGCCCCAAGGGGCATAAATACTCTCCGGTACTTCTCATTCACTGCAAATTGGAGCAAACAGTAGGGCGAGGTGTCTCCACTGTCCCAAGAGCACACACCCACACATAGGTGCAGGGAGGCCAGGGCAGGCCAAGCACACAAGTGGTTAGAGATGGGCACACGGAATCAGCAGAAGGACACAGGGGTGTCTTAGTGGAGCACCAGCTGTGTCCCTTCCACTCCTAAGCCCACTGAGCCTCATTATCAGTCACTTGTGTAAATGATCCCACACCTGGTAGTGAACACAAACGCCAGCTCCCTTCTTTTCTACACTCCTGTCAAGTTTCAGGCCTCCCTTTGACAGTTGCGTGCCCTTAAGAAACTGAATGCTGGGCCGCTTGGGTGTCCTCCTCCGGCTCAGATCATGATCTCAGAGTCCTGGGATCAAGTTCCGCATGGGGCTCCCTGCTCAGCAGCGAGTCTGCTCCTCCCTCTTTCTTTGCCTCTTCCCCCAGCTTGTGATCTCTCTCTCAAATAAATAAATAAAAACCTTAAAAAAAATAAAGAAATTGTATGCTCATGATACAATGTTAAGTGGGAAAAAATTTAAGATGTAAAACTTTGTTCCTGACATGCTCACCATTTCATAAAACATAAGAAACGCATAGCTATCCAGAAAATATTATCTACTTGGATAAAATAGAATCTACTTGGCACTTGGTATGCTTGCAGCAGTTATCTTTGGGTACTGAAATTGTGAGTTATTTATTTTATCTTTATAGTTTTCCTGACTGTTCTATCACAAACCAGTGTTGTTTTTTATTTTTAAAAAAGATATATTAAAACACTGAGGCTTAGAAAGATCAAGTAGTTTAATTAAATACTGTGAGAAAAAACTTAAAGGCCATCTTGTCTTCACTTGTTCCCAACTCCTATGTTTAGATGCAGAGGCAAAGTTGTGAGGTAGATAGATTTTCATCTTTGTTTTTTAACTCCTACCCTAGTTATGTATTTGCATTTTAATAGAGATTCTGGGGGATACTGTGGCTTAAATGAAGTTAAGCAGGTTTCTTCCCTGAACCTTCACTGTATGAAAGTGTCTTATGACTCTTCTGGGTAGAAGAATGGATAGAGAGCCTACGAACTGTTCTCCAGGGAGTGGTGGAGTGAGTTTTATACCAGGGACCAGCTTTGGGTAATATGAGGCTTAAGGCAAAGAGAAGCCAGAGCTGTCAGGTACCCTTTCAGGAATTTTGTAGGGCGGGACCACCTTTTGGTGCCTCCAGATCTCCTCATGTTGGTACCTGCTATGTCCACAGGCTCTCCGTCAGCCCATAGCCTAGACCAGGTCCAAGGGAGCCCTGACTCTGAGAAGCTCTGACGAGTAAGCCTAGAGACGGTGCAGCAGCAAGGGTGAAAAGAGGGACAAAAACCTGAACCATCACCCCGAGGTGGGGCTCCATGTGTCCTGGGCTAGATCTCACCCAAAACTGGCCAGAGAAGGAGGGAGGAGAAGCCTGTAGGACTACAAAGGCCCAGGACAGAGGCAGTCTCTGCGCTCTCACTGAAGCTGGCCACAAACTATGGACATAATACTGCTTTTTGGCACGTTCTGAGTGGCAAAATAGCGAGTTTGTAAAATACAGTTGCAGAGAATCTGGTCTAAGAGCAGTTTCTCTGACAGCTGGCATAACACGATGATGATATGCCCAGGCTCCGGAGCCAGACTGCCGGGAGAGGAGTTCTGTCCACACCAAACTCTGCGCTCCCAGACAGGAGTTGAACCTCTCTGCCTTGGACTCCTCTTCTCTATTGTGGGCATTAAAGCCAAAGATGAATCTACATCTATGGAGGATTATTTTAATTAGGGCTGTAGCTAGTTATCACACATGAAGAGAGGAGAGAGGCTGAAATGATCTCCAGGAACAAAATGGAACCCTGGGGCATTGCCGGTGGGGATGTCAGTAGTGCAGCCATTGTGGAAAACAGTTTGATGTTTCCTCCAAAAACTAACCACAGGATTACCGTATGACCTAGCGATGCTACTTCTGGGTGTCTACCCAAACAAATGAAAGCAGGGACTCAAAAGATGTTTGCACACCCTTCTTCATGGCTTCTTCACAATAGTCCAGAGGAGAAGCATCCCAAGTGTCCATCAACGGATGAATGGATTAGCAAAATGTTCTGTGTTCGTACCATGTGATATTACCTGGCCTTAAAAAGAGGAATTTCTGACACATGCTACCACATGGATAAACCTTGGAGATATTATGCACAGGGAAATAATAAGGCAGACACCAAAGGACAGAGGCTATATGATTTCACTTATGTGAGGTACCCGGAATAGGCAAATTCACAGAGACAGAAAGTAGAATAGTGGTTGTCTAGTGCAGGGCAAGGGGGACTGAATAATAGGGAGTTATTATGTAATCAGTACAGAGTTTCAGTTTGAGAAAGGGAAGAAAAAGATGGATCTCGATGGTAATCATCTTTGCACAAGGGAATGTACTTAATATCCCTGAGTTATACACTTAAAAATAGTTAAAATAGTAAATGTAATATTATGAGTGTTTACCACAGTAAAAAAAAAAAAAAAGAAAGAAAAATATCAACATCAGAGAGAAAAATAGAATTAAAAAAAAAAGAAGAAGCAACTGCATGAGGAGTTGAGGCCAACTGTGGGGAGGTTTTCCTCCTAGGAAAAGCTCCCCTTTCCCCCAGTCCTGGAGGGCCCTCTCCCCTTCCATGATTTCAGAACAGGCTTGTGTGATACAATTCCTGTGCATTATTTGCTGATGCAGGAGACTGAAATAGTTGACCTTGGAAATCAATGGCCATGCATTTATTTTCTGCCCCACTGTCAGTGCCGTTCAGTAAAGACCCAGAAACATATTGCTGTCTGACATGCAAAGTCTCTGTCATGTCTAGGTAATGCAACAGAAAATCAAGGTTTCTGCAAAATTGGCACAAAGTTATTGAAGGAAGTTTGAAAATAGGGTTTTTTTTAAATTTGTAAAAATTATTTTGAGAATCATTGTTACAGTATTGTTACAACTCCCTAGGGAGCATATGCATGGTGACAAAAACTTGGAGGAAGACGGGTAAATAAGAGCTGTCTTGGGCTGGCAGAACTGTGGGTGGATGTTTTCCGTGTTTTAATTTCTTTTGCTACATCAAATATTGTTTTAATAATAAATTAAATTGACAAAATGGTAACAATAACATTTGAGAAACTAAGCACGTGAAGAGCATATTAAGATTGGCATTGCTTCTCTTCCCCACTTAAAAGCCCAGACATGGGAGTGGGGTAGGATGAAATCAGAGACACAGCTTATTACAAACGAGGCCGTCTCCTCATATTAAACATTCAAATTATGGCCACAAGATAACTTCATGAGATGGCAGTTCACAGAATCAATAGAACTCCAGTCTGTTTGGAAAGCCAAGTTGCCCATATGCCAAAATACATATTTTGCAAATTGCTTAATTTACATTTGAAAGGACCAAACCTTAATTCTTCAGGGAGCTGAGTGGAGGGATTGAGAGAAAGTGAAGGAAAAAGAAAAAAGAAAACCCAGCACACATGGCAATCTAAGTACCCTTTAATGGTTTTGCAATAGACATCATTTGATTGAAGTTGATAGTGTTTAGGAAAAGGAAATATTTTTCCATGAGGAAAGGAAAAAAAAAAGCCAGCAACAACACAAAGGCCTCGCCAGATTACATGGAGTCTTTGTTGTCAATGAGCTTTTATGGACTCTAGAATGGAGACGACACCTCTTGGGGAAAAATCACACACACACACACACACACACACACACACACACACACACACACACACAGAGGAAGTCACCTCTTCTGTCCACAGGTGCATTTGGCAAAGGACATGGAAAGAGCCTCCACTCCCTGGACATTGTCTGAGGACATTTTTGTTCCAGTCCAGACCGAGGACCCATAGCTTCTGCTCTGGGAGTCCGCCTGCCTTACAGAGCTGGGAACAGAGCTCGGAGCAGGGGAACCGGGTTCAGAGCCTGGGGCTGCTTTGCTGTGAGACCTTTAGCACAGCACCTGGGCCCCCAGGCTTCAGATGCTTCTCCGACAATTAACATAATAAGAGCACAACAGATATTTTGACCTCAGATGCAATGTCTTAAATTGATAGAGGGATTTGGAATCCATAAAGTGCTTTCTCTGCTGGTCCCCATGTCACCGTGCCATGGATGTCCCCATCTGGTCCTACTATGGCAGACAGAGCTCAGGCATCGGAGCTACAAAGCCGGGTGACCTTTGCAGATGGCTTCCTATCTCAAGAACAAGATTCCCGGTTGCGATGAGAAGTAAGAAAACACACGTATGGTGCCTGGCACATAATAGGTCCTCGGAAGCAGTCTGTGTGCTCCTTCCCAAACCACACAGGAAGGGGGATTAGCTGATGGGTCTCAGGCTAGATAGCTAGTAAATAGCAGGGCTGATAGTGGAACCACAAGCTTCTGGATCCAACCAAGCCTAGTGGTTGTTCCACTCATTCCCTGCGTTTTCCTCTCGAATTCCTGGGAAGTCATGCTTCGTAAAAGAATGGCAAATGGGAAGCCAGTGCAAGCAGGCAAGGGGATGGTGGTCGCCGAGGCTTCTGCCGGCCACTTGCTCTGTGGCAGAGGCCGTGGCCAACTCTTGAGTCTCCAGGCCTGTTTATTGGAGCCCCCTGCCTATGTGGACTTCCAAGGCCCTGAGAGAGCCCAGAGGAACAACCCAGCTTTATGCTGTTCCATCCAAAATGAGCAAATAAAGAGCTTATCTCCCTGCCAGGACATGGCACTCTCTCACACAGAGGGTCTACCACTCGTGTCCTGCGGGTCAGAAAAGAGAAAGAAACAGTCCCGGCGATAGGGTGTGTTGAGTCTGCTCTCTCTGTGGGGTTGGAGGACTGGGGAAGGGGGAAATACCACCCAGAGTGACTCCTGTAGCATGCTCCAAAATCTGTTCAACAATTCCTCACTTTGTCCAATTTAGCCATAAATATGTCTGTGCAGTATTGCTGACGAAGCTTCCCTAAGACCATCTAGGGCAGTGCCTTCCCCCAGATGTGTAAGTGACATCCTGATCCCTAATCCAGGACTTTTCCCAGTGTACTAGCAGCATGTCATTGAGGGTACCGCAGCCCCGGGACCCACACACTCCCATATCCAAAGCACAGCCCTTTTATTCAGTAGGCCACCTAAAAATGAAACACACGCACACGTGCGCGCACACACACACATACACACACACACACACTCAGAGGCAGTCTGGTCCTGTGTGCCGTTGCACAAGGCAAATGGTCTGAGATGAAAGTCTCTGTTCAGAATCCTTCTCCTTCCCAAGTCTTGGAACGTCTACCAGGACAGCCCAAGGCCCCGCCACCTTCGGAGGGGGTACCCGGGACGCAGTGGGCAGGCCATATTAGCTCTCTGAACTTCCACAAGCAAAGCCCGCTGCGCTGTTGACTCAGTGGTTTACGAGGCCTGGGGCCTGCTCTGTCCCCCCGCCATCCATTCTCATCGCTTCTTTGGCCTGGCTGTTCTGTGGGGTTTCCTAGTGAGCCAGATGGAGACCTCTCCTCCAGGGCCCTCGTCGGCCAGCCTTAGCCTCTCCAAACAGCTGGGGCCCTGCATCAGCTGGACTCCCAGCTCTGACATTTCCACCATTTGAGTCCTCTCTTCGATTTTGGGGATGAACGTTGGCTTAGATACTGCCCTCTGGAGTTCCTGGCAAAAGTCATCTGTGCTGGTAGCGGCGATGCTAGCCAGGGGCCGGCCACCGCCCCCTGGCCCTTCACCCTCATCAGCTGAGATGGGTTTGCTCACGGTCTCCGTGGAGGGGTGCAGAGGACATGACCCCAGAACAAGGAGATGGAAGAAGAGGCAGCGACTTGGGTGGAGGAGGGGAGAGGCCTGGGCTCACTCTGCCTCCCCGGCGAAGCGAGCCTCCCGCGGGGGGTTGGGCCCGGTCTGGAGGGCAGGCTGTTGGGGGCCAGGCTCCCCTGCTGCAGGGTGCCACCCTGGGTAAGGCTGCCACAGGTGCAGGACCCCAGCTGGGTCCTCCCTCTGCCTCTACTTGCCCTCCTGAAAAGAGAAAGCAATCCGCCTGACAGGGCGGCAGTGTGGCTCCCCTGACATGATGCAGGTAAAATTTCCAAAATCCCCCAGATTTCGTCGTTCGTTGACTGTCGGCGTCGGACTCCCGGAGCCCAGGCCGGGCCAGACTGCTGGGGCCTCACCTTTGCCTGGTGGCTGAGGGAAGATGGGCCGCCGCTAGCTGACAGAACCAGATTGTGGCAATTACTATGCACCTCTTACTTTAGAAAGCGAAATGAATGGAACGTATGCAGGTCATGGACACTGAAGAGCCTTTTCATATCAATTTGGGAGGAGTTGTCAGCTTTGATTTATTAAGTAGAGTTCTGAGACAGGCTGCTGGCATGCTGTCAGTCTCCTGATAATGGATGTGCCTCCCAGCTGACTGCCTGGTGACGATTATGCGTCCCAGCTCCTCGGTCTTCAAGAGAGGCTGCCATGGAAAAGACAGCACACACACAAGAAAACAGTCTCGCTGGCTTGGTGGGTGCGGCCCCCTCCCCTCGTCCCTCCACCTCTGGTCTCTTCCCTTCTCTTCCGTGTCCCCCACCCCACCCATACCAGTTCTCCCTCAGTCCCCCCCCCTTTAGCCAACGGTTTGTGACTAGAAACATCTCTGGAGGTTCCAAGCCTGTCCCTTCCTCACCTGTTGGTTACCTGTCAGGAGGGGATGGGGTGACAAGGAAGATCCTACCTGGGCAGGCTTCCCTTGAGATCCCATTTCTTTGCCAGACTTTATGACTTGCTCCTAGTAGTCAGGATTCCAGTCATCGATTTGGCTCATTTGGGGGTTCATAGTATGACTAGTTAGGCTGCGGAGAGTCCCTGAGGGACGCGACGGGGCAGATCCAAACTAAATGCAGGAACTGGGAGCTGGAATTGCTCCCTGCTGTAATAAATAATAGTGAATGAGCTCACCCTCTCCAACACCCACCATGAAATCTCTCCCAGGGTAAGGATTTCACAAGGACCTTTATACTTGGAGATCTTCCAAATCCCCTGTGACTTCGAGGCAAGATCAAATCCTGTCTCTAGACCTGCACGCTTGCCTTTCATAGGGCGGGGGACACAGTTTATCTGCATCAGTAGGTTTTCCATTAGTGTTTTTTTTTTCTTATTTTTTGTCTTGCTCAGAGACCATGTACTCCTCCTGGAGGGCTGTTCTGTGTCATCTCTTGCTGTTCTGAGTGTGTAGGATATTATCCTAAAGGACAGGAGAGAACGAGGAAGCTGTTGTACAGAAATAGGGAGCGGCCTCTCAGTTTGGCTTCGGGTTGTATGCAGTTAGGCAGGAAGCCCATGGATCAGATAAACTCAGAACTCTCACGTTCTTCAGAGCACCAAGTAAAGGCCTTGCTTTTGCAGAAAGGAAAAAAAATGCATATATCTGTGACACTCAGTCCTTCTGAACTGCCCTATTCTCTCCTGACTGAGAGGTCGGCTCTCAGTTGGTCTAATGGATGTCATACTGAGTCAAACTCATGGTCAGACCAGCGTCTGTGGCACTTGGCTCTGTGAGGGGCGGTAGTCTAAGAGCATGTCCGTGTCCCTTTCACCAGTGACTTGCCCTTCACAGCCCCTCGGTCGTGGTGCCACCAATTCGGTGACACCCCCTGGACCGCGCTGCGTAAACCATCGTGAGGGAACAGAGTCGGGTCCGACCATGAAGCTCTGCAGATTCTTCTCCCTGAGCAGGAAGCACCGCTGGTCTCATTCCGGCTCTGAATTTGATCCCAAGAGAGGTTGACCATGAGGATGTTGGGGGACTTTGTCTGAAAAGGAAGAGACCGAGTCCTGATAGGATCATGGTCTTCCAGTGGGTAAGTGCTTATCACAAGGAAGAAGGGGCCCAGATATTGGCTCTTTCCACTTGGAATAGAGTCGACAGAAAAGAATTTGTACCACAGAATCCTAAGAGTGTTGGACCTGATACAAGGGACCGTTCTCTCATAACTGAGAGAGTTAAGTCCTAAAACAAATTCCTTAGAAGTTCACACATAGATGGTCAAGCCAATGTGTCCACGTGGCAAGGGTCAGACTGGACGCAGTTTATGGGTTGGAAGAACTGTCTTAGTCCATCATCCTGGACACAGAGCCTAATGAAGCCGAGCCACCCCATGGCAGCTCTAAAAAGCAAGCTCAGTGACTCTTGTCCTGAATGATCCTCCCCATCACCCTATCCTGGGAGTGCTCTCCTCTCTCCTGTCCTGCCTCTTCCCTGAGGCAGAGCTCAGTGGAGCTGGGCATGCCCTACTATTCCTCCCCCCTGCCCTATCCTTAACCCGGCCCTGAACACCAGGAAGACACAGAATGGGGGGGGGGGGGTGGAGAGTGGGAGGCAGTATTAGTCCCTTAGGACTGTGGCTTATTCTTCCTTGTTTCAACCAAGGATCTGCCTTTGAACCTGGTCTTTGTCTTGTCTTGCATAGCGTGAGTAGAAAAAAGACAACTATTGAATAGACACGCATAAGAGTAAGAACTTTCTGACCCATTGAGAGAGAATCAGAAAGACTGCTGTTAACAATCAATAAAAAGTGTACCTAGACCCTGAGCATGGCTTCCTTAGGGACAAAGATGGTCTTGTAGGTTACAAAGGTGCTAGTAAGTTTCAAGTTTATTGTTGGAATTAATTGAAATGTAACAGGTATAACTTTGTTGCAAGAAATAAACATCTATCAAGTACTTACCATGCTTGGTCCTAGGATACAGATCAGTAGAATAGGACTTGTGCCTTTGAGGGCCCAGCAGTCTGGTGAGCCAGACCAACATGTAAGCAAATAATGAAGTATAGTGACCTTAAAATTGCTATAAATAGATTTCTACAATAAGCTATGGACACCAGAGACAGGATTCATACAGTAATGCCTTCTGCACGCCTGGCACCCCCTGGATGCTGAGGAGTACATGGTCAGGAAGTAGATACAGGTCTTGCCCTCATGGGGGCTTACAGTCAGACGAACACCCCTCACTCTTCCTGAGGAGCTCAGACGAGGCTCCAGGAAAGAGGGCTGAGTCTTGCAGAAGAGAGCTTTAGTTGTTCCAGAGACCGACAAGGGAGATAAGGGCTGTCTAGACAGGGGGACAGAAAGTACAAGAGCACAGAGGTGCAAAAGCATGGCTTTCTCTATTATTTTCCCACCCCAGGCCCCCCTGCCCTTCTGACTCGACCCTTGGATTCTGTGAGTCATGGAAAGTGGAACTGTGTTGCTAACAAGCAGACTGAAAATGGTCACTGACATCCGTAATCTTGATCCTGGCACTGGAACGTCCTTGAAAATTTTGACTAGCATGAGTCACTCCTTGTGGCCATGAAATTCCTACAGAAATCCTATATAAATTAAGAAGAAGCCTATCTGGGTTTTATTAAGTCAGAGACTTGAGATTTGCCTAGGTTGCCTCTTTGTGTTAATAGGAAGGATAAGATAAGGACTCATCCTCAAACTCAAGACTCCAAAATGGCATGAAAGGGGGTGTTTAGCAGTATTAGTAGAAAACCCTGATCATTTAATCCCCATAGTGGATCTCATGTTTTCATGTGTCACTCTTCCCAGCCACATTGCTCTGGGTGCATGTCCCCGGTGAGACGTTGATTTTGTGGCTCTCACCGTGTGCACTTTCCTTCTCGAAATCAAGAATACAGAAAGCATTCTGTAAGATACCCAGCCGAAAGAGGATTCATCCTTGTCCACTTAAACATTCATGACAGCTTGCAGTTTGGTTCAAAAAGACACTTGTTTATTTAGATAAGATTTAATTTATTCATAATTTACCTAAATTTGCAGGAGCGTGCTTGTACCTTTTAGCATATAAGTAGCGTAATACATAAAACATTCCCAAAGCATGCAAATAGTACAGTGAGAGCAGCAGAACCCGCCTGGATGTTTTAGGGAGATAACACATTTCCACCAGAGCAGAGACCTTCACACAATGGCCTGGGATTGCTTGTCAGTAAAATGCTGACTCATCATTGTCTTTTCACACGAGGCAAACTTCTTATTAAAAACTAAAATGCCTATACTACGGCGTGACGTTGAAGATCAGCTTTCGGGAACCAGGGCTGTGCTGTCTTCTCCCTGGTCAGGAGTCGTTTCCTCCATAATTCTATAGCCAACCCCTTCTCTGCCACGAGTCCCCAGACAAAACAACAAACTACCGTGCCCTCTACATCTCCAGTTAATGACAACTTTGCCTTCACATTCACTTGCCCATTCATTACTAAGATCCATTGTTCACTTGTTGCATACCAAGACTCTGCTAGACTATTTCAGCAACTTTGTAGAGGACCTCATCTGTCTTCCGCACCAAACAATGAGCTCTCCCAAGGCAGGTGCTGTGTCTCATTAACCCAGGTGGGACGGCGACCAACCCCGACCTTGGCATATTGTAAGTGATTGACCAATGTTGTCAACGCTCTTGGTCATTATTTTCAACAGCATATGGAAATTCTTAGAAATAGGGGGGGAAAAAGGGAACTTTCCCATGGCTTCTCCTTGGTTACGAGCCTGGCATGCCCTTCATCCTGACCCTGCAGAAGAACAGCCTGGACTTCACATAGAGCCAGCCAAGGGAGTGGCCTTTCCTTCTTGATATGCAGGGTCTCTCCAGTTGGAGCACCATTTATAAGCTTTGAAGGAAGAATTGAAGAGACACAATCTGAAAAGAACGTAAGAAGATTTAAAGGAAGGGAATTTGATTGGAGTCCTTGCTACCTAAAGGCGTTAAAACTTTATAATGCCAAACAAGTCCTGTTTTTCTTTATTTATGGATCATATATCTCCCCCCTTTATTACTGCCATACATTTTTCCAGCCTGACAGCTGATAACACCAAAAATTCACTGCTAGCAAAAAATTCCATTTACCACTCTCCCCAAGATAATAATTTTTAAATTAAAGGGGAAAAAATACACATACATCTATCTGCAAAAATACCCATGTTTAGTTTCAGCCCCAGAGCCCACAGTCCACACTGAATATGGATCTGGGGTTAAGAATCACATGTTGATCACTCTTCAGGGGGATTCTTTTAAAAACAGAACGCTCAAACATCCTGTCTTACCTGTTAACTATTAACTTAGGGAAGAAATATCAGACCAGGCCATCTTGCAACCAGAGTTGGTGCAATTTAATTTCAATTTGTCAAATACGGTACTATAGTGGAGATTTGTTTTTCCCCATGATTTATTAGAAATGTTCTAAGAGGGGCAGTCTGTCACTCAGCGTATTTCAGCCAGTCCCCTTATGTTTCTTTTCCTCTGGCTCGCGATCCAGATCCATGGGAAGGGGAGAAAGAGCCTAAGAGATAAAAACCACGAGGGGGAAAAAGAGAGAAATCAATGTGCTTTAACCATGATGACAGGATGGGTTGTTTAAATTGCTTCTGCACATTGATTTAAAGCATGCCCAGTAGAAACCTCTATTATATTAACAATCTTTTCCCTTCATTTCAATCATTGTAGTTGCTGTATCTTATTACCTTCCAGACAGATGATGTCCAAATATAATGTTGAGTACGGTTTTTTTTATTATTATTATTTGTTAGAGGAATGATGCGCAATGACTTAGAGGTCTGGGGACAGGATTAGTACCATAAAGAATGTGACTCCCAAATAACCCAAGGTAATGATAAATCAACTGTGCATTTAACTATAGATTATATTCTAGATGCATTTCTGTAAATGACAGTTCTTTCAGGATCCAGAGGTATAGAGGGCTAGGCGTGATTCCGGCCGTAGATGTCAGTTGTTGGGAATGGAGAGCAAGTTGCTGTCCCAAGTGAAATAGACAAAGCTTCCGGTGTGAGAGGTTGTGTTGTACTTTGACAAGAGAACCCTTCATCTCAATTGCCAGACTACTGACATCTCTTGTAAAATTACTTTTAGCTGGTCTACTGTACTTCAATTCCGAGGATGGGGAGCCATGATTCCCCATATCATTTTGATAGTTTCCTACCAGAGTGATTCTGTGATGGTCATAGGGTTGGAAAGAGTGGAGAGGGGTTTCCATTCTGGGCCCACGTTATAGACGAGATCTGGGTCCCTTGTAATTATTATGCAAGTAATCCAATAATAGAGAACCCAACCCACCAATTCACTAGGTTTCTATTCCTGCTTTGAATCTCGGACCCATCTGGTAGATCAGGACCACAAATTTTCATTCCGGGTTTCGAAAAGCTTTCTAAGCTGTATTTGGAAGTCTTCTTTTTTACACACCGAGTTCACAAGACAACACAGTGTTGTCTCCTTCGGTCTCACAAAGCTGGGTAGAGTAGACCCATTTTGCAGTTGAAGAAACTGAGTTTTAGACAGTTGCCATTTACCCAAAGTCACACGCTTGTGAAACACTGAGCTTGGGATTCAACCAAGCGGTTTTGTATTCCAAAACTTCTCTTCTTTCCTCTGTACTGCACTAGTTTGAAGCTGTTGTTCCATTCATTCATTAATTTTTTTAAGTTTGTTTTGTTTTTTAGAAAGAATGTGTGTGCACAAATGGGGTGGAGGGGGCAGAGAGAGAGTGAGAATCTCGAGCAGGCGTTACACTCAGCACAGGGCTCGGTCCCACAACCCTGAGATAATGACCTGAGCCCAGATGAAGTCAGATGCTTAACCAACTGAGCCACCCAGGTCCCCCTGTTCATTTAACCACTGATTAACCATGTAACCAAATTTAACCAAAAGATACTTACTCAATACCTTTTATATGTCAGACACATCGATGTCCAAGGTGCCTGAGATCAAAGCAGGGGCCCAACTGAAACTAGGGGTTTCAGGCTTTGTTGGGGTTAGTACATGGATAAGTTTGCTAGATCGGTAGAAGAGCTGTGACTGGGGCATGTGCAGGCCATATCGGAGGTCTTCCTGACCACTAGGCTTAGGGAGAACTTCTGGAAAGAGGGGGCCTTATCTGAAATCTTATCATGAAACACTTGCATGCTTCATCCCGCAGAACAATGTCTATCTCGTGCAGTTGGAGGGTATAACTCCCAACTGGGAGGTCTATTGACCCACTCTGCAGTGAGGAGTCAAGGAAAAAATCTCTGCGTGTTTTCTCTTATCTATACAACTCATATACACAAAGAGGCCATTGTCTCTTTTGCTATCATGTTCTTTCATGTGGTAAAAAAAAAAGGAAAGAAAATAAAGGAAGATGGGAGGGAGAGAGGTAGAGAGAGGAGGGAAGGAAGGAAGGGAGGAAGGAAAGGAGGGAAGGAGGAAGGAAGAAGAGAGGGAAGGCAGGCAGGCAGGCAAGGGAAGAAGGGAGGGAGGGAGGCAAAAAGGGAGGGAGGAGAAAAGAAAAGAAGAAAGAAAAGAAAAGAAAAACAGCTCCATCCTTTGGGAGGCTGAGACAGGCATCTTTAACTGAATTGTCAATACAGTAAAGACTTCTTGAACTGTTTGGTTTAACTTAAGTTCAGGCAGTCTGTTCATCTTCCTTATATCTGCTTGGCTCAGAACTTTATCATTTACCATAGAATCCTGGTAAGGAGAACAAAGGCTATTTATCAGGGCTTTGCTGGAGTCAGAACTTAAGCAGGTAAGAACCTTAAGGATAACAGGTGTGATAGTTACTCTGAGGCACCTTTATTCTCTGCCTACCAAATGCATATTCATCCCTGTGTAAATTAGACCAAGTGCACCGTCAGAGGAAACGCCCCCCCCACCGCCCGCCGCCAAGAGACCACTACACTTCCAACATCAACTACAAGTTTAGGAGTGTTCCCAAAAGTACCCTTAGGTTTGATCAATTTCTTAAAGCAACTTACAGAACTCAGTGGAAGCCATTATACTCATAATTAAGGTTTTCTGTAGGGAGAAGATTCAAAGCAGCCAATGGAAGAGGAGCTCAAGGCAGAATCTGGGGAAATACTAAACATAGAGCTTCAATCGTTTTCTTCCTATGGAGTCACAATGCTTTACCTTCCTGTTACTGATGTCTAGCAATACGTGGGGAATATTACCAACCAGCGGAAGTCACCTAAGCACCAGTGTCCAGGTTTTTATTGGGGGTCCATGACAGAGGCATGATTGATTGGTTGGTTGGTTAACTGATCATTCCCTTGGTTAATCTCAGTCTCCAGGTTCACTGATACCATGTGACCCAAAGCCCCTGACATCATTAGACTCTACATTGTGAACCAAAGTCCCCTGCACAAATGAAGACACGGGAGACACTGAAAAGACACTGACAAAGACCATACTCTTTGGGGGCAAAGTTCAATTCCTTACAACACCGTCCTCAGCACCCATCTTCCAGCACCCCTTCATGGAAACTCGTGTCTCCGGAGCCCCACAGCACTTTGCTCATGCCTCTGTTTGCACTGAGTATAGTCTAAATTCCTCGGGGCTGGAGGCCAGGTCTGAACACTCACTCTGTGTCCACACTCAGCACCCATAGACTCAAGCACAGACTAGGTGTTTAATACATTTTAGTTGAGTCAAATTTTTCTGTTTTATGAGCAAACCCATCTTTGCATGGATTTGTAAAGAGTTTGGATCTTACTGGTTGCTTTTCTTTAGCTCTCTGGCTGACGTTTTCCCTTTTTTCTTAGAAGCAATCCTTCGCTTACATCCAAGTACAGGACATCGCACATTTTTTTTTTAAGTTTCTACCAGTGTGTAAAACCAGTGGCTGCATCTTAGCTTCCACTAATGGTCACAGAACCTTCTTAAGCTGAACCAAGCACCATGTAGCTTCCCAGGCATGTCGATGATGTCTACGGGAGAAAATTATTTCCAAACCCTGGGAGATACAGAGTCCGAAGCAGTTCTTCCTTGCTTTGTGTTATTTCTTCATGTGGTGACATTATTAAAGATAAGTCTGCAGGGGAATTCAGCCCACTGAGAGTCAATCACAAGACTTTGGGTAGAAAATTCTGCCATGGTGGAAATAGAAAATTGCTAGCAGTGTAAAAAGTAGAGCAGTGGCAGGGAAGCTGCTGAGAACTGGGCAACTTGCATGCACCTGGGTTGTTGTTGCTTCTTCCCCCTCCTCCCCCCCCCTCCGCCCCCTGCAGCCTCGATATGTGTTTGTTGCCCTGTGGGTAGAGCCGCTCTGTTCTGAGCATGATCAGTAGGAGGAACACTCACCGACAAAGCAATGATTTGCTTGCACTGAGCTTCTAATTACTCGCCAGCTGTGACGTGCTCCTCATGTGTCTGGAAGGGTGCACAGACTAGGGGCCGGTCTGCTAGCTGTGCCTCCGCGAGGACTGTCCCTGTACGCGTCAGCGAGCAAGCGCGGCGAGTCAGTGGTTGCCGGAGAACCCTTTGCCCCACACATTGAGATTGGGCAAGACTCGGAGGTGGCAGAATTTCAAACCGACAGCGCCTCAAAATAATCCTCTGTAATGGCACTCGGAGTACCCATGAGTAATCTCATTTCTAATCTTTCCTCAATAGTGAGCTGCTGAGATGATCTACAGTATCATTGGTTTGTTCTCTCTCCTGCCAAGAGCCAGAGTCTGATAGAGGAGATTCTTAGGGCTTCTAAGGGGACAGTAACTCCCACATTGTGTCTGTGACTCAAGCTCTTCTCTTAACCCCGAACTGGATCAGGTGTTAGCTGCTGTACCAAAGCGTAGTTTCAGCCTGGTTTTGACCCGCTGTCATGGTTACAGTCATCTGGAAGGTCAACTCTTGGAAGACATCATGCCCCCCACCCAAATTCCAGGGCTTGGGGTCTATGGTCGCCTCCGAACCCAGGCTGCCGTAGAAGGTGATGTGATGGGATCCTAGGGCCCTACAGAGTGATTCTAGGATTTATGGATGATCTAATGTCAAATCACAATCTGAACATATATATATATGGAATTTATTATATATAATAAATTATATATAATTATATATGATTATATATGATTATATAAAATGCAATGGAGTATATAATATATAATATAATGGAACATATAATAGAATAATTATATATATAATTCATATATTTTTTTTTCCTAAATTTTATTTATTTGACAGAGAGAAACACAGCCAGAGAGGGAACACAAGCAGGGGGAGTGAGAGAGGGAGAAGCAGGCTTCCCGCCGAGCAGAGAGCCCGATGCGGGGCCCGATCCCGGGTCTCCAGGATCATGACCTGAGCCGAAGGCAGTTGCTCAACCAACTGAGCCACCCAGGCGCCCCCCATATGTATTTATTTAATGGGAGTATTTCGGTTATCCCTGGTACAAAATTATAACATAGAAAAAAATCTTATATAGACAGAAGAAAAACTTTCTCCCAAACATTCGTGCATGGGGATAGATGCATTCAGGGAAGCAGAGACAGAGGGCATAGAACTTGAAAGAAAAGATATGACGGGCCCCAAAGACTGATACAAAATGAGGACATCCAATGAAATAAAACCCCAGGAAGCGACGGGGTATTTGTTCTTCCTAGTAAGTCTGGAGTCAAATGTAAACTGAACGTCCTTTTCAGAAGTGTAAGACTTCACCCGACTGGTAAAATCCAGGAGGAAAGAGAAATGTGGAACTCAGGAAGATGGGGGATGTGTGTATGAATTCCCATCAGGGGCTGTGGGACGCGGCCGAGAGCTCCGGGTGTCAGCAGCCTGTTCGTCTACCTAGAGGAGCGGTGTGTGCAGGGGCTGAAGGTGTGAGGGCGCACGTCTTTCAGACACGCGTCACCACCTGCCTTCACTGAGGGATTCCAGTTTACATGTTTCCACGTAAGCACGTTTCCATGTAAGGGACCACTCTGCAATTCATTCCATGGCTCTCCTCATGGAAGGCCGCCGATCGGAAAGATTGCTTTGTAAGTGGGAGCCACAGAGGAGTGGTTCACAAGGCAGAATGGAGCTAATGGCATGAATGCGCAGAAGCGTAATCGGATGCATTTCTCTGGCAAGAGGGAAGGGGCCGTGTGGACGCGCCTGCAGGGAGCAAGCTGTCCCCTGGGCCACACCCGTGAATCCCATCTGCCCCCAGATTCTTCTAGCCGGCACTTGTGTGCCTTTTTGTAACGTGGAGGTGTGCGTGTTTCACGCTTCCAAGGGCTCGTTACCTCTGGAAGTAAAATATTTCACACAGAAAGGAAAGATGGGGTCCCACGTTATCTTTGTGCTGTTTTCAGGAGGGAGGGTGAAACCCTGTGACAAATCACCTCTGTTTGTAATAGTCAGAGCCGAGCATCTCGGAGACCAGATAAGAGAACCTGAATGATCCTATTATAAGGGTAACAGCAGTGAGAAGAGCCTGTGGACGGCGTACATGGGCGCATTCGGTTGATTTAAAGGCGGTCTGGCAGCCTGAGACTTGAGTTCTCCGCTCTGGATGGCTTCAATGCAGACCTTTAACATTATTTTAGCATACGTTGATCTGTGCGCCTCGGTGGAGTCGACTTGAACAAATCCATGTTAAAAGGAAGGGGCCGTCTGCACAGCAAACAGTAACACGAAAACAAGCACTGTGAGGTCCTTGAGGAGGAAGGGTGTGGGGAAGGGGTCCACACTCAAAAGGAAGAGGTCTTCTGTTTTCCCCTTTGCCAAGACCTGGGCCACGGGAACCCTTTCAGAGCCCACATCTGCTCATTAAGACATTTACCATGCCAGCACAATGCCAGCCAGGAGAGCAGGAGCCTACATTTGCAAGGGTAATATTGTGAGACCACGAGTTTCTCTCTGGATCGGGTTCTCCCCTGATGACATATACAGCCCCAGCTTGCAGTGCTTTTGAATGCTCAAGGGATCTGCTGTTTTGACATGGGCTCCTGCCTCAAGCTTTCCTTAGGAGAACTTCAGCTACTGGGAGAGGGGAGGGGAGTTGTCCTTACTACATGCTCACTCAGCGATCTCCTAAGAGGAACAGGTCTATTTTAAGGCAGTTAGAATTTTCACATGGTCATTTATTTTTTTTCTCCATCACATTTATGTCCCCGGTATATAATCACGGTGTGAGCTTCACTTTTAAAACAAACATACATGGACCCCCCAGGCCTTATATTTGTAGATGCTGTTAATTCTCATTTGATGCAGCACTGAGCCAAAGGAGAAACATTTCTTCACACAGGGTACATACCTAAGTTCACTCTGAACATACCAGCAAGCACGTGAATAACTTGACCTGGTTGTTCCATTTGACTCTCCCTTGCTGTGGAATCAGGGACACGTGGCTCATTTTCCTTATTTTAAAAGAAAATGCAGAAATATTTGATGGAGACATAGCATTTAATTTTTCAGAGTTCCCAAGGTATAAATAGTATAAAACCAACTAAATGTAAAGACTTAAGGAGTATATAATTTAGATAGATCGATAAATTAATATCTGCATGTCCACCAGTCATATGCCATGGAGGCGATTTCTAAATAATTTTTACAAATAACAAGACTTTCCAGATGCTTGGCCAGTAGTAAGCCATTAGTCCTTTAACCACCTACCGTGTCTACTGATCACCTTGAATAGCTTTTACAGACTTCGAACTTGAGGTTGCTGCTTTAATCACAAGACATTAGGGTCCCCTCTGGAAATACTCCAGCCCCAGCACACTTCAAATCATAAAACCGAAACAAAAGAGAAAATACATATTTTCTGTCATGTGTAACCCCACCTTATAAATTGTGGGTACAAATTATTCAGGGATATATTCAGGAATTGCTGAGCCAGTTAAGGAAAGTTGCATTTGTTGCTTCTAGAAGTACCTTTAGACCCTCAAAATTATGCAGATCTATTCAAAAAAGACAGAGGTTCCAGAGACAATGCTTTCAGGCTGAGTAAAGGTCACCTGATGGTCTAAATAATTATTCAGCATAGAAGATGGATGGATGGATGGATGGATGGATGGATGGATGTGTGATAGGATGGATGGATGGATGGAGAGAGAAAGAGAAAGAGAGAGATTTAACAAACAACCCTGAGAAAGATGTACCCTGAATTAATTTATTGAGCCCCACATTTCTCTAGCCCTCACTCCCCTCCTAGAATATTATCTTGGGGAGGATGATCTTGCACCATTGAATAAATGGGATAGTGGTGATCTCAAAATTAAGCTTACCTGATAGCTATCAGATAATTCCTTACACCAAGTATCTGATACCCACCCAGCAACCCTAAATATCACTGTCCACGTTTTACACATGTAGACAAAATGTGTGACCCATACAGAATAAACAATTTGCTTAAGACCAGAGAGCTAGTAAGTGGCAGTGCCAGGATTCAACCCCAGTTTTGCATGATCCACAGTCCCTGTGCCAAAGCTTAGCACCTATATCGTCTGCGTGATTTTAATACACAGATTTCAGTTAAAATGTTCATACCTATGGAAATACATATGTCTTTCAAAGATACGCTCTTTGGCCATAAAGCACCATTCCACTAGTTATAATGTGAGCTTTCTTCCAATTGTTCTAATGAAAGACCGTCTAATGAAAAAAATGGGTGGAGGCTTCAGGATCCAGGCATCAGTGACATAAACAAAAACCACATCTTGGCACAGGGAGGCGTACTGTTTGGGAAGAAATCATTTCAAGAGGCTCTCACACTTCAACTGCTATGCTAAGTTAGTTTTGCATCCAGGCAGTTAGAAGGTGAATGCATCTGGCACCAACACTTTTCTAAATGCCTGGCTGGCCAATCCCTGCCTTGCTGACTCTTAACAGCTGCAGTAAAATGAAACACTAAACCACCGCTGTCACCAAGCCACCTGTAGAATCCAGGGATGCCAAAGGATAAGTCCCTCATTTAATTGTAAATGTGAGCTCCTTGCAGTCCAATTCTGGGGGCCATCACTTAGAAATGTTAATGCTATTTATTGTGGCGTGCATGGGATAATGGCATTTCTCAACATCTGTTTTCATTTAAAATTTCCAAGTTTGCCTTTGTGTTCCATTCTGCGGGGGCCACTCCATAATGATACTGCTCATACTTAGGAAGCAGGAGGATGGAAAGTGGCAAGTGGGAGCCCAAACAAAGTATTATTACTGAAGATTTGCAGCTGCTGGTGGGACTTGGTGAGTAGCTGCCAGCATCAATGACAGAATTCATCTTGTAAAATGTACCTGTGATAAATATCAGCTAGGAGTGATTAGCAAAGTTTGTTCATTCATGAATGACTTGCAAGCAAACCAGCAATTTGATTGCCACTAGTAACGGGATGTATTTTTTTTTCTTTTGCGAGGTGACCAGGGGCTTAAGATCATAACATGGCTGCCATGGCCTCACTCTTGGCTTTCTTTTTGTATCTTGAGAGGTTGAGTCTGGAAGAAGAAGATGAAAGAAGTGTCTATGTGTTTAGGAAATGAACTGTGGTGAGACCATGCACATACGTCAAGACACAGGTCAAAACTTATTTCTTCCCTGGGGCACCTGGGTGGCTCAGTTGGTTAAGCAACTGCCTTCGGCTCAGGTCATGATCCTGGAGATCCAGGATCGAGCCCCACATTGGGCTTCCTGCTCTGCGGGAAGCCTGCTTCTCCCTCTCTCACTCCCCCTGCTTGTGTTCCCTCTCTGGCTGTGTTTCTCTCTGTCAAATAAATAAATACAATCTTTAAAAAAAAAAAAAACAAAAAAAACACCCTTATTTCTTCCCAGCAGCCTTTTCGGCAACTTCAGCCTTCTGGAACCTTCCGTGCAAGTTCCCACTGCTCTCATCTGACCCTTTTCCATTCATTTAGCATTTAATCATATGCTGAAGCCTTTCACTTGTGCGTTTATTATCTTCCTATATCTACTGCAGGTTCTTCAGGTTCTCTTACCTCTTTCCAACCATCGTCTGACCCGTCATGGCCCTCATGCTTGGTCCCTGGCACCTAGCAGTTCTAATTAACTAGTTCTTAAATGAATAGCTGTATGAATAAACACATGAACAAGTAGTCTTCCCAAGCCAAGATGAACTACAAACCAAGGATTTTTTTTTTTAAGATTTTATTTTTAAATAATCTCTGTGCCCAACATGGAGCCCAATGACCTCGCGAGATCAAGAGTTGCTTGCTGTATTGACTGAGCCAGCCAGGTGCCCCATAAGCCAAGGATTTTAAATAACTCCAGGATAGGCAAGTGCCCCATAAGCCAAGGATTTTAAATAACTACAGGATAGGCAAGACAGTGGTCCAGCAGCTAGGGGATATATTGAGTAATACTGTTGTTGTGACAGGTGGTGACTACACCTGTGTTGGTGAGAGCATAATGAGTAGGATTGTTGAATCACTAGGTTGTATACCTGAAACTAACATAACACTGTAGGTCAAGTTCACTTTCATAATAATTTCTTTAAGTAGTTTGAACCCTCAGGCCCCTGAAATCACACCTGAAAGGCAAATGGCTTACTTCTGATCTTTATTTTAATGCCTGTAGAATTTAGGGGGTGGCTCTTTGTCAAAAAGATCAACCAAGATCTTTTTAGTCATGCAGGAGTGATTAACAAAGGCTTTTAATTCATGAATGACTTACACACAAGATGATTTCTTTTCCCATCCATTTCTATATCGTGTGACTTTTACTCTTTGTCTTTTCTGGGGTGGAAGAAAATTCTCTTAGCTTGGCATTAGTGCCCCATGACACATCCATAGTTCTAGCTCGGAGTTTTAGCCCCAGGTGGTCTGGATAGGTCCGTGGTTGCTTGGACTCCCCTCTGGCTTCCATCCTACTAGATGGCTCTTCAGGATAGAGGAGGCCTCAGAGCCTTCACCAATACCACGGGAATCGCCTTGGCCTGCATACAAGCGGGCCTGGAAGTGTCAGGAAGTCACCACTCCTGGGCACACCCTCAGCCAATGGGAGACGGGAACAGGTGTATACACCCTCCAGCCTCCTTTCCCTTGGGGACGAATCTGGGAGGCCTTTCCTAGGAGGTCCCAGATCAGCACTCCATGGCAGTAGCCTCAGTAATTCAGGCTCGCCTACTGGCTTTCCTCTTCCCCATCTCATGTTCTACTCCTTCATACCTGCTCTGGGAATGCACACCTGGTCCACTACCGACACTCAAGCCCTGGTCACAGACACTACCAGGGGGACCAAGTTACTCAGTGTGGCTCAGCTCTGACCTTTAAAAATATATATATATCAATAAATTAATTGAAAGTCCCAGAACATAGACACCACGTTTAAAGGCTATGCACAAGCTGCTATTGGCCTAAGCATTCCTGGGAGTACGGGCAGAGCGTCTTCACCAGGAGGGCAAGGGTGAAGCGGGAGGCACCTAGGATGCTGAATGTAAGTAAGCGTAGATTGGGGGTGCTCCAAGGTGGGGCGCTCGACCTAGGTGTTCTCGTGCCTCCCCCGTCCTTGCTGTTTATAAAGCACATTAGACAACTGCTCTTAGAATCTCATTTTATTTTAAACCTTTGCACTCTAAGAAATCCAGAGCTTTTATGCAATGATTTCCAAGATGCCTTCATAGTAGAGAATAAGCGTACATGTGGGGACAAGAGTCCCAGAGGCCGGAAGCCAGAAGAGCTGCCTTCTAGGAGTGCTCGCCACTCGCTAGCTACACAGCCTCGGTCATGCCACCAATTCCAGATGGGAAAACTATGTCCAATGCATAGGGTAGGTGAATGAATTGACTAGGAGCCTCTAAGGAAAAGCGCTCATAGACTATAGGTAATAAACCAGGTTACATGGTAAAGCATTGGACGGATTACTCATTTTTGACAATGCTATCATTTCATGAATGTTTACCGTGTGTCATGCACTGTACTAAACACTTGGCATACTTCATTCCATTCACTGACCGTTATAACCCTCTAAGCTAAGTAGTATCCTCATTGTACAGATGAGAAACTAAATCAGAGAAGACAAGTATCAACACCCCCTTGCCAATGATTTAGAATCAATCTGATTCTAAAGTCCAATGTTCTTAACATTATGTCATTTGTTGGAATTTTATCCAGGGAAGACCATAGGACAAGGTGGCACCAGCTTCTCTTTTGGACTAGGTCAGGTACAGGCAGGAAGAAAATTGCTCTCCTCTCCCACCTGTGACGTGACACTCTCCTTCCCACACCTGGCACCCCTCTACCTTACTTAGGTGCAAGTCAAAGAAAGTGGCAAGGACCAGAGCTCATATATCCTGTCTAATCCTCTCTAAAGTGTTTACTTGGAATGTGTCCTTCTCTATCCTTACAGTTTCAGAAATCCTTCAGCATTATTTTAAAAACTGGTTCAAATGAATATCCTCTAAAGCACATTACTATTTACCTCACCCCCAGAAGAGACAACACCATTACCTTTAAAACAGTTCAGTCTGGGGGACGTGGATAGTTCAGTTGGTTAAACATCTGACTCTTGGTGTCTGTTCAAGTTACGATCTCACGGTCCTGAGATCCACACCCCCTCCCCAGTGGGCTCCCTGCTCAGTCCCTCACCCCACTCGTGTACCTTCTCTCTCTCCTCAAAATAAATAAAGAAATCTTTGGAAGAAGGGGAAGGGGAAGGGGGAGGGGGAGGGGGAAGAAAGAAGAAGTCCAGACCATCCAAATCAAGAAATTCAATGAAACAACTGAATCTGAGAAGACTGTCAATGGACTGTTTCCTCAAATCATTTCTTAATATTTGGGAGCACAGAGATGTGGATGACATTTGGTTCTTCTCTATTATTTACCTAAACACTGGACCAAGCTGCAAAACAGAAAAATCTGAATTAAGCCAAAAGCAGCTAGGGTGGTGAACACCCCAAACCCCAAGAGGAACAAAAGAAAGCCCCTAACATACTGGGAGAGGAGGGTGGTCCCTGCTTCTACTGCTCCATTTCAACATAGCCACAGAGAAGCTGCAAAAGAAACTCTCTTTTCCTGGGTCAGAAATGAAATGTCCTCATGCAAACATCGTGTTTTGGGGGAAAGCACTTAGGCATGATGATAGACATCTGTTTGTTGCCTTCCCATCTTAGAGCTACATTCCTAGAGGCGAGTAGAGATGGTAGCATCAGGTTGAAACCCCACAGGCTCCTGCCTTTCAGCAGAGCAGAACACATACCTTTGGAAGAGTTCCAGCATCTGCGTCGAATGATGTCTCCCGACACCTCAAACAGATATTTCCCAGAACATCCGAGTCCTGGAAGTTCAAAGCAGAAATAACGTTTGAAAAAATTGAAGGAGATTCAGAGGAGAGAAAGAATGATGATCCAAAGGCCTGAAAGACAAAAGGACCCATTTCATAAATAGCCATCAAAGAGTCTTATGATTGGTTGCATGGTAATGTGGTGGGGGAGTCAATTAAGTCAGTAATCATAGCGAGGAAAGAGTGATACGTCTAGGACTAATGCTTCATTCCTTCTCCATTCATCCCTTTTGCACACAGTTACTGAGCCTCTCCATTGTGCCCAGGCACACAGTTATGGGTTGGGGATATAAGGGTCATCAAACCCAGGTAGAGTCCCCACCTCATGGCACTGACTATCTAGTAAGAGAAATCCATGTTAATGGGAGGATCACACAAATAGAAGTTCACTTGTGAGGCTGCGACGTGCTGGGAGGAAGAGACTTCCAGAGCTGTGGTTGAATATAATGGGTATGTGCCCATTCGGGGAAGACTTCTCTGAAGAGGGGAGATCTGAAGGATGACTAGGAGTTAACCAGCTCTATGCAACGAACAGCACTCAAAAAAATCTGCAGGAGTGGGAATGACTAGTAAAGAAGATGAAGAACCGCAAAGATCTTGGGGGGAGGAAGAACAGGAGGCAGATCTACCTCGAATGAGGAGGGGTCATTGGAGCCCGCCCCGCCATTCTCCTTGTGGTTTCCGGCGCTGATGAACTGGGCAGAGGAAGACTGGCAGGTCCAGACCCCGAAATGCACCTGTCAGGCTGCACCCAATCAGGGAGAACCCAGAAGGAAGATCCTTTTTCATATGCTATTTCCCAAGAGGACTGCAAAGTCCACCACTGGAGAGACCAAGAAAAACTGATGACCCATGTCAACACAGTGATCTTGGGCAAGATCTTAAACTCTCTGGGGCCGTTTTTTTTAACCTGTAAAATGGGGATGGCGGGGGTACCTACCTCATTGAGTTGCTTCGGGGATTAAATGTGTAAATAGAGGTGGCGTGCTGAGTCAGGGGAATTCAAGGGAGCCCGTGTGAATTTAGATGGAGAAAAAATTGCATTCTAATTCCACTCACTTCTAACAGAAATTTCCTATGCCTTCAACAAATATAGACCGAAGTCATAGGAGATCTGCCTCCCGCTCTTCCTCCCCCCAAGATCTTTACAGCAGTTACCTGTGATGTTGTCACGGATTAAAACCTCAGAAATTTTCATGACACATCACTGTTTTTGCAGAGTCTCAAAATATTGTTTATGGTTGTCTCTATTTGAAATCCCAGGAGCTATTAGGCCTTACAGGACCTTGTTGTTCATTTTATTGATAAAGAAGCACATACTTTACTGCCGATTTGCTTTCTAATATTTTTATAATCGTATTTCAGTGTAATTTCATTTGGAATCCCATCTATGGTTTTTTATATTTGGAAACATTATTCCAAGAAATCCAGTGTCCCCAGACTGTCAGACATTTAAGAATTCCTGTTCTTGGGGCGCCTGGGTGGCTCAGTCCTTAAGCGTCTGCCTTCGGCTCAGGTCATGGTCCTGGAGTCCTGGGATCGAGCCCCGCATTGGGCTCCCTGCCTGGCCGGAAGCCTGCTTCTCCCTCTCTTACTCCCTCTGCTTGTGTTCCATTCTCACTGTTTCTTTCTGTCAAATAAATAAATAAAATCTTAAAAAAAAAAAAATTCCTGTTCTGGGTGAAGTGTTCAGCTCCTAAGCATAATAGGGGATTTTGTCCTCAAGAGCCCTGTCTTTATTGCCCTAGCCATGGCCGCAGTGCATTTAGCCACGGGATGGGGGAAAGCAGACTACACACAGAGTCACAAGGCCTGTATGTAGCCCAGGAAACTCCCTGTGGCTACATGTGTGACTTTGGGCAAGGTATCGACCCTCTCCAAATGCAGGTGTCCTTATAAAAAACCTTAGGTAACATAGTATCTGCCTTACAGAGTTGTCCTGAGTATGAAATGAGGGTATTTTTGTGAAAACACTTGGAATAGGTAAGCCCTCCCTAAGCATTCTTTGAAACTGATTCAAGGCTGTGGGATTTGGGGGCATTTGCATATGCAGACATCAGCTTGTAAGATGAGAAAGCTTTTCTGTCTCCTTCCTGCAGGGACTGGGGGCCCCCTGGGATGCTTGCGGATGGCTCTGACAGCTAGGTGCCAAGAGGAAACCTCTGCTTCCATTCCTAGGCCTGTCCCCACGGGCAAGCTACGCTGAGCCAAGGAGTTCACAAAGATCAGCATGAAAAGGGAAAACAATTTGTTCAGGGACCCTAGAGTCAGACGCTCAGTATGCCAGGCTTGTGGGGTTTTTCACCTTTAATCAGCATCAACTTTATCTTATTTTGAGGGATGATAATGAGTCGAGAATATCTACAGGTGGCTCCCCACCTGGTCCCTTCCCATTCCTCCTTGCCCTCCAGAAGGCCACTTGGCACGGGGCGGGGCGGGGCGGGGGGGGCGGACTGATGTTCCCCATCAGCTGTCAGCCCCCTTCACCGCTTCAGCTGGGAACATTGAAGCAACAGAAATTCTGTTGCCCCTTTCAGGCTTGTCAGGTTGGTTGGGTTTGGGGTTTTTTTTTCCCTCTCCTCTCTCCTCTTTTGTTGAGTTCCATTTTTCTGTAAAATAATTTATCGTGGCTGAAAAGACAGCAGACAGAGAACCCTGGAGACTGATTTCCCCCTATTTATCCAAGGCACTGGCCTGGTGCTAGCAATGACAAAGCATGTTCCCATGGCGGGGACCTACCAATGAGATGAGCCAGGGTCTGGAGTTAAATAGTTTCTCCGAGGAGCTCAAAGCACTTGAGAAATATGAGCTCATCTGGGGTCCATCCTGACCTAGATTCAAAGTGCTCCAGAATTGTCCAAGGACACAGCAGTCTAAGACAGCCTGTGTTCCTGCTGCGGCCATTCTGTCTGCCTAGAGTCACAAATATGAGGCATAAGTCCCAAGGCCGATGAGCCAGTAATGAAAAGCAAGTGCCCTAGAAGTTAGATGAGCGACTTTCAGTCGGCGCCCCATGGCCTCCAGGTTCTGGTGTGTGCCGTAGCTAAAGCAGAACGCTTTCTTTTCTGACGATCAAAATAAGCCATGAATATGAACGCACCTAGCACGATGAGTTGCCAACAGTAGATACTCAATAAATGTTAGTTGACTCCAGACCGTTTAGAGTGGTGTGGGCCAACGAGTTCAGGGCTTGCTGTGTTCCTGAGGACAGATGGCCTGTCCCTTACATCCATCCGCCATTTTTCTTTCTCTGGGTAATCTCCAGTTAGGGCTGGAGACGTGGTGGGTTGCAGAAGGCCACAGAGCCTTTGACATCCTTCGCATTGAGAGGTGTGATCAGTGGATACTATGCAATTTGGGTGGGACCTCTGGGTGCTTGGACCCATGGGAAATGGTGGGAGTAATGCTCTGTGTTTCCTGGCCCAGCCGCTAAGAGATGGCTTCTGCAAGCACTCTCTCCGGAAGCCCTGTTCTGAAGAGGTCCAGGTGAGCCACCTGCCCCGCCGTGGAGGAAGGTCCCTGCCGCCCAGCCCCAGCCCTTTCAGCCAGCCTAGCCCAGGGCGCAGGCACACGAGTGAAGCAGGCTGGGCCCCTCCGCCTGGGCCAACTGAATACCTCCACGGAGCAAAAGAACCACCCCACCAAGCCCTCCCCGTCTGAATGTCTGAATTCCTGACTCATGACTCACGGGCTATAACAAAGTGGTGGTGATTTTAAGTGTAGTTTGTCATACAACAATAAAAGCCTCAATGTCGCGTGAGTCACAAAATCACCCAGGGTCAGACCACCTACGTTAGGAGATATACATTAAAATTAGATTAAAACAGGAACAGGGTAAAGTCTGCAAGTGTGGGAGCCCCTGGAATGTGTGATCTGTGCCCCACTTTTAACTGGGACCCCAGAATTAGGGAAGAAAAGGTCCCAGAGGAGCAGCCCTATCTCCTCTCCCTTCTCCTTCCCATGTAACAAAAACAGTCATTGTTGTTATGTTTGAGAACATGCTCCGTGACCAAGCTATGTGCTTTGTGTAATAGTAATGCCATTAGCCAACACTCAGGTGGCCTTTCCCGTGTGCCAGGCAGCGTTCTGATCCTTCACACATTAGCCACTGGTGCCTGATAACAATCCCAGAAGGGGACTATTATTATCACCCCATTTTACATGTGAGAAAACTGAGGACCAGAGGAGTCAAGAGTCTTGTTCAAGGTCACAGATCTAGAGCTACCTTATAATATTTAATTTCTCCACTAACTCTCTATATTACTTTCCTATTGCTGCTGTAACAAATCATCAGAAACTTCGGGGCTTGAATGAAACAACACAAATTTATTATCTTATAGTTCTGAAGGTCAGAAGCCTAAAATGTATCTCACTGGCTTCAATCCAACATGCCGGCAGGGCAGTGAGCCTTCGGGAGGCCCTAGGAGAGAATCAGGTTTCTCGCCTTTTCAGGTTCTAGGGCCCGTCCACACCAGTACTTGTTGTCTGGCTCCCCAACTTCACCTTCAAAACCAACAAAGACCAGCCAAGACTTTCTCATGCTGCTCTACTTGCAAAAGAACTCTCTTGCCTTCTCCCTTCACTGGTAAAGACCTTGGTGGTTCCCTTGGGTAATGGCCTTACCTTGGTGATGACCTTGGGCCACCTGGAGAACACAGGATAATTTCCCCATCCAGCTGATTAGCAACCTTTATTCCACCTGTAACCTTAATCCCCTCCTTACCATGTAACATAGCATAGCCACATGTTCTGGGAATTAAGATTCAACTTTTTTTTGGAGGGGGTGGCACCTTATTCTGCCTACCATCCTCTATACGAAGGGAGTGATTATATCTCCCTGTTAGAAATGAGGGAGCTGAGGATCATGGTAGTGGAAGAATTTTCCCAAGATCACACACAAAAAAATGCCACTTCACCGAAAACTGTAGGGTCTCAGGCTAAAAAGCATTCTGGAAAGTGGCTAGATAAGCCCTTCCCAGAGGCAGGGATGTTGTTCGGAAGTCAGCTAAAAAGATCACTATGCCTTTCCATCAACTCAAGGAACTAGGATTTTCTGTCAGGTTTATAGAAGTGAGAAACGTGATTGGGGGTTTTCCCCCGATGAGCTTGTCCAGCCCTAACAAAAGAGAGAGAAGCCTGGTCTGGGAAAACCCTTCTGAGATTGCTTGCTTATCTGTCCCCGAGAATTGAAGAAATAACATTTCTCATATCCAGTAAAACCTTCTGATAATGAACTCTGTACTAAGGAGCCTTCGTTCATAGGGAGTCCACAAATCATTGTACTGCATTAACCCTTTCAGCCCCAAGAGAGAGAAAGAAGCAATGTTTTGGAGTTCTTTCAAAACATTTTATGTGCCCATGGTCTCCAAGCCCTAAAAAGCTCAGTATATGCCCCACACCGTACTTTGCAAGCCTTGCCCCAAACGCAGGGCCTCACTTTCGCCAAGGTACTGTGCTCACAGCCCTCCTAAAATGGCGGCCATTCACTGACCACTAGCCACAAGCCAAACTTGAGATGTAGGACCCTAAATCCTCACAGAAACCCCTCAAGATGGGTGCTAACCTGTCTTCCCCTTAGTTTCCACACCTGAAAAATGGGGATACGTAAGTTGTCCACAGACATAGGTGGCAAAGGTAGGGTTGGAACCCAGGTCTGTTAGGCCTGGGCCACTTTCCCTTCTGCCTCTAACCTCCGTGCTCTGCCTGCTCATTACTGGTCCTTCCAGAGGGCTCTCCCCACATCTGTCATGTCTCAGAACTCCTCACCCTTTTACCACTGCCCCACCCACCACGAAACCCACCCGAGATGTTCCAGCTTTGCTCCGTGCTTTAATCAAAATCCTATACCTCTTACAGTGTAGTAGCCCATATCTCTGGGTCTTTACTCATCTGTATCCCTGGGTTTTATTCATTTTCCCAGCACAAGTTGGGAACTCCTCTGGGACAGACTACATACCTAACACAGTAACTCACTTGAGATCATCATGGAACCCACTGTAGGATTCGCTGCCATTATTTGATTAGTATATCCTGACTTGCAGATTGACCAAGTTTACCTTCGGAATGTCTACATTATTAGTTTAAGGAGGCTTACTATAAAGTTTCGATCCAAAAAATTAAGGAGCACGTCTTGCGTCCATGACCAGTTTATTATTGGGTTAAACCTGGAAGTTACGTAGCCCGTATCCCAGCTCCCTCTGCGGCATTCTCTCTACCCCATGGGCTAACCGTCATCATTTTTCTTAAAGATAGTTACCACACAGATAAAATGGGACGGGGATTGTGGTATGTTTCATTGGCGTACCCAGAACAGGTCCTGGCCCCTGGGAGGAGCTCTAAAAATATTGCCTGAATGCATGAAAATTGTTGAAAATATTTTGAATCCAAATTCCATGAGTACTTCAATTAGCTATTAATTAGACAATTAGCTTAATTATCCCTGATCAAATGGAATCCAGGTGTTCTGGGCTCCAAACAAATGAAGAGTCCAACTCTGAGTGTTGTGATGTGCTCTCTAAAGTGTAAGAATCCGTGCTTTATTATAGGATCGTTCGTTCATTGTGGGTTGTGAGCCTGGCCAAGGGCTGTAAGTCACACTGACCACTGTCTGCAGGCAAAATCGTCTTGACAGGGTTGGCCAAAGCGACTCTTTGACCCTTTTTCCCTTATGCTCAGAGAGGGGTCCAGAGGACGGCATCTTCAGGGCTGTCCCCCAGAGTTGGACCAGAGTCCTGCCCGAAAGGCCTGGAGTTATTGGAGCTGCAAGAGGAGTTCCCGTGACGTGCACCTCCGTGGGGGGGCTGCGCGCCTCCGTGGGGGGGCTGCGGGGAAGAACCATCTATCAATTCTGCCAGTGGCAGAGGGCGGGAAGGAGCAGCCTCCCACACCATGGGCCTGCCCACCCTTGCTCATCCACACCTCATTCTGCCCGAGAAATTAATATTCGTGTCGCCTTGTCTTCACAAGCAGGATGGAGTAGTGTCCGGAGTGGTTTCCTGGTTCTTTGTCCTCTTGCTGCCTAAGCGGCACCTGCGGCTGGACCTGTGCACACAAAGCTCGTGGCACGAGAAGGCTCCCAGATTTGCTCCCCGCCCACCTGTTGATGGGATCTCCCTCAGGCCCTGCCTCTCGATCCCCATCCTTCTCTTCTTGCACTGGGCTGGTGGGAGTCTTGACATCCCAAGATTCTCACACCTGTTCCCCAGGAACTGGGCCATCTTCCTGCTCATTTACCCCGGTCCACCATAGAGGTTCAGTAACAGGTATTGAGGGCTCACCGTGGACCAGGCTCTGGGCCCACGGGG